>PHNY01131036.1:24749-40638 GCA_003724115.2 Anethum foeniculum
ATGTTCCGTGACTGTTGCCTCTCCATGTCGCGTCTCAGTTTTTGGATCTCGGCCTCGTATGCCCGAATCCTATCCTGAACGCTTTGGGGGGCTATTCCATGAGCCCTTCGTGATCGAGAGTGCCTCTCGGGCTCAGGTTCTTTTCCAGCGCGTCTCCTCCTTGGGGGGACGTCTTCTTCCGAGGACTTACTCTCGTCCTCGGTGTAGGGTCCTGAATAGTCACGCCTTTCAGCAATAGGACCCAAGCCACGTATGTATTCGGGCTGTTGTGCATGACCTGTGACAGCCCCCAAATCCGGGGTCAGGATTTGGCGTCACCAAATAACTTTAAACAATGTAAACCTGTATATTAATACAAATATATAGATGACCCCTCAACTCTGGATCGATTACAGGTTATGGTGTGAAACAAGAATATGAAACTTCTAAACTTTTATAACCACTAACTCAAACCTCATTACCTCTTTACCAACTTTCTCATCTTAATAACACTGGGATATCCAACTACCTGAAGCTGGGATCTCTCCTTAGCACTGCCTATCGCGAGCTATCTACAGTTATCCTCAGGTGTCACTGAAAGGATAAGAAAATAATAAAGCAAGAGTGAGCTAGGAATGCCCAGCAAGTACTATATATTGGTTTCCAGGTATCAACAGTAGTAAAGTATATTTGTCAAAATGAAGTCCCTGGAAACAAGTTTGAATAATTTTAGGAATGTCTCTGCTCATCTATTTAATTGAGCGAATAAAACATTAGCCCTAACTGGCTGCCAATGATAGAATTGATTTTTCTGAAACAGAACAACTGACACTTATTCTGATTCATCTCAGGAATCAATTACTTGCCTTGTATTGTAACTTTAAAACTTTAAAAGAGGGAATACCGTTAATGACGATCAACAATAAATTAGACTGGACACTAGAACCAACATATGTACTATACCAGCTGATCAGTCGGGATACAATACGGATCTATGCCCATCCGCATAGACCCACCAACATATAGGGTACCCAGGCACACTTTGGCCTAATAAATCATAAGGACCAGTCCATCCCTGGCCTTTCCATAAACATCCAGTCCGTAGAGTAAGCATCTGAAACCATTGGTAGGATTAAATGCTCAACCGTTGATATGATCCTTTCGTTTTCATAACACATCATTTTTGATAAAATAGGTCATATACCGGTTCAATTCAAAATCCACCAAAAGAATCAGAACATTTGATAATAAACCACTTTGATTCATACATTAAATTTAAAGTCTCGCAAATAACCCGAAACAATAGGTATTTGCTCGTGATATCAATAAACTATAAGGACAGAACAAGAATAAGAAATGCTTGCATAATTAAGAGTTATTGTAGCTACATGTAAAGCATTTAACTATTCTGAACTTAGAATATGGGAGAAATACTTGCCTTAACTGCATAGCTATTTGGTCTTTAACCATTTGTCAACTAAATCCTTCTTGGATTGGCTTTTGCCTCTTTGTACTTTACACGACAGACTATCTGGCCTTTACTCGCCGCTTACTATGCTCTGCTCAGATTATCTCCAAGTCTATCTGTCTATAAAATAAAAGAGACTATTTTTAACCAATCATACTATAGCTCACTCGACGTAATTATACGTCTCAACATCTAACGTCTACCTATACGTTAACTCCGTATAAGGAGTTATTACGAAAATTATATATTTCAATAGCTAACTATTGATCACACACTAGTTAATGCACATAAATACATAAGACATGTCACATAGGATGCAGTTTGGTATGTTCGAAATTAAAATCGTGTCTTAACACGTCTTTTCATAAAATACCAGTCCGTTAAGTGGGTCATAAATTAGTCATCCCAATTTTAGAATGTAAAGATATGCTTAAAAGTATTTTTAAAATAATTGGGATATTTTTCTGAATCTAACGGACTTCGTTTCATCCAATTTGGACAAATGGTTCAATTGTTATCAAATTAATATGAATAAATCAATTAATATTTAGATTAATTGATTTTTCGAATTAATAAATCATTTTTAAAATCTTAAAATCAATTAAGTAAATTAATTAACTGTTTAAAATAATTAATTAATAAATTTAATCAATTAAAATTGTTTTTTCAAAATTTTGAAAATTATTTAAAAATAATTCATTTATTAACTTAATAAATCAATTAACTATTAAATATAATTAATTGATTTAATTAATTAATAAAATGAATTTTGGCTCTTCGAAAATATTTTAAAAATATTTCAACTTGTTATTCAAATAAATTAATTGATTATATAAATAATCAACTAATTTAATTAAATAATCAAATTGAATTTTTACTGTAAAATCAAAATTAATTTTCACAAACGGATTTTTAGAACAAGAGTTTAAGTTATGAAAATCAAAACCGGATCGAACTAATCAGGAAAACGGGTCACAAAAAATCCAATCGAATCCGAGTCGAACACCAATCAAATTCTAGAAGGGTTTAGACCTGAATAAATACTTTTTCTAAGGAAATTTTTTTGAAATAAGGGCTTTGTAAAACGGACTTTTCCCGGGGTCATAGCCCCCCACAATCAATCTAACAATACAATCCAGTTATAGCACAATAAAATTTAACCAATTTAGAACACACCATAATCTTATATCTAAACACATAAACTCGCCATGAATAAAGATCACGGCTACCGGAACCAAAATCCGGGCCAACAATAAACATTCGGGGGGATCCAAAATAGTTTCTAAAAATTCTGAAATTAATATATATCAAGTAACATACTATAATATATTCAAATATCAAAACAGAATCTTAAAATTTTTACCTCATAATAAATTACGGACACCCCAAGAGCCAATTCTGATGTACCAGAAAGATACTCCGAAAAATCCGAAATTAATACCCATAAAAAACACGCTCTGAACATCCTTCTAAAATACTCCACATCGCCAAACTCCTTTTTCACTAACCCCGAAAACAATTTAAAACGGAAATATGCCCTAAAATTTTTCTTCTCAAAACCTTGAAATATTTATGTCTATGCGTAGATATCGAAAAGCTGGTCATTTTTATATATAGATATCGAAATTTGGATGGACCGTTTATGAGTAATAAATTTTTGAAGTTATAGTATATATAGATACGTACCGATGTGAAACTGAAATGAGGGAGAGGGAAGACAACGTTGACAAATAAAAGGGGGTGAGGTCAGGCTATACTGACTTTACATCCCTTTATCTTTTATTATTATTATTTTTATTTTTAATTTTGATTTACTTGTTTATTTTTAATATAATATATTTTTATATAATAAAAAAGTTAAACTTTTAAAATTTAATATAAAATTTTACTAACCTTTCTAAATTTTATAAATAAAATATTTCTTAACAAAAATTAGGGCACAATTATCTAATTAATAGTTTTGATTAGACCCAAAATCATAATTTATCGGGAATAACTTTTAAAATATTATTTTTAAATAAATACAAAAATTATACCAAAATTTCTCAAAAATTGTGAATATTCTAAAAATGTAAAAATATAATATATTTGAAAGACCCTTTATTTTATAAAGATAAGAATAAAATTTTTGTTGGGTTTTTTATCCCAGCAGGGCCTGATCCGATAATCATTTTGAAAAACGGAACACTTCTAAAATTATCAGGATGTTCCAAAAATCAACAGGGCATACTCCATTTTGCACAATACTAGGCGTAACGCCTAACTCGTGATAACCGGCAATCCAAACGGACGTCGGGTGAGACCGCAATCAAACGTAGACTCGTTTAATATAAAATAAAATATAATAAAATATTCTTAAAATAACCGCGACCATACAGGGCCAATACAACACAAAACACGGAATAGACCAACTCAAGGTAACTTAATTTAAAATAAAATTAAAATAGAATTGAGATATACACTCCATATTATATTCAAATTGGTTCCAAACAGTCGTGGAACCCTGAATATCACATTTATCACGAAATAAAATATATGAAAAAATATATCAGTCTCCTACAGGACCACAAACAATATATACCACATAACATTTAAGTCCAAATGAATCAAATCTATAATAAAACACATAATTTTTCATTTAATATATCACAAAATCGTCGTAAAATTCCCGGATATTACATCATTCCCCCCTTAAAAGGATTCTGTCCTCAGAATCACGCTAAGAAAACAGGTGAGGATACTTTTCTAGCATCTCACTTTCAAACTTCCGGGTTGACTTTTCAATCTTAGGATTCCTCCATACAACTTTTATAAACCATACCAATTTCTTTTCTTAACATTCTTGCTTACTGATCTAACATTCTATCGATTGCTTAAAACATGCCGTCCTTGGCTAAAATTATATTGCCTTATATTCTATCACACTAACTTCATAAACATAACACACAAAACACACTATAAACATGTTGCATATGTAGTGGAAAACAGTTCACATACAACCTTCTCCCACGCACTTCAAGATCTCAAAAGGGACCAATATAATGTGAACTAAGCTTTCCTTTCTTGCTAAGTTCAATACATTGCGTTTTGTGGATATTCTTTCAAATTGCGAGTCCTTCTTTTTCAGCTTCTACGTCATACCTCGTTCAATCAACATATTTTTGTTCGCGGTTCCGTGCGGCTTATAATTGCTTCTGAATAAATTCAACGTTCTCTTTAGTTTGCTGGATCACTTAGAGATCCAAATCTTTCGCTTTATTAATTTCCTTTCAGCATACTGAAGATCTACATTTGCTTCTATATAAAGCTTCCTGAAGTCATATAACCATACTCGTATAATAGCTGTGGTTGTAAGAAAATTTTATCAAAAATAAATGCTTGTCTCAACTACCTTCAAAATTCCATATATGTACTCGTAACATATCTTTATTTGCTTGGATCATTCTTTTACTCTACCCGTCCCTCTGCTGGTGGTATACAGTACCCATGTTCAGCTTGTAATCGAGCCATTCCTGGAATTGCCTTCAGAATTCGAATTGAATTGAGGATTTTAATCAAATACAGGGACCTGGGTGTCGTACCACGATCTCTTCGAGAAGTAATTGAATTAATTTGTCAAAAGAAAACCCCTCGTTGATTGAAGGAAAGTGTGTTCACTGGGTCAATATGTCGATAATAATCCAACTTGCATTATATTCCACTTTGGTTCTTTAATAGTCGCACTGTGGAATTCATTGTAAGGTGCTTCCACTTTCATTCTGGAATGTTTAATGGTTGTACTAATTTAATTGGCTTCTGAAACCTTACCTTGACTTTCTGTCACATGTGGTTTCTATTCATTTTCTTCTAAAGTTTATCTTTTTATGCCCAAGCACCAAAAGTTTTCTTTACACCTCGATACTTTATCGTATTTCCGTTCAAATTGAATAATCTCGAGTTATGAGTATTTCATCCTTCTCTAGCTCTGGCATACATGGTGCCCATATCTTAGAAGAAAATCTTAGAATATCTTCATCATTCTTTTAACTCCTAATTCCTTTCTCAATTAAGCTCTCTTTTCAATTCCTAACTTTTCGAATTCTCTGTCCAAACCTTGCCGATTAGGTTATCAAATTAAACTTTTGTTTTAGCTGATCATGTCAACTACCCCACTGGCCTTTCCCAAATGTCGATTACTCGTGCAATCGTAACCTTTAATCAATTCCAACCATCTTCTTTGTTTTACATTTAGTTCCTTCTGAATAAAGATATACTTTAAACTGTTGGGGATCCGTACTTTACCTTAATTGAATAATAACTCTAAGTCTTTAATACACGCATTGTCATTGCTAACTCCGCCCATGCGTCGAGTACCTTTCTTCGTGAATCTTCTGTTTTCTTGAAGTATCTGGCATTCCTTTGGCGTTGTACTTTAACACATATCCAAGTCCTTTATGGAAACATCACTACAGATAATAAGATTTCTTTGTTTGTCTGGTAATATAAACAGTGGTACAATTACCAATATTTTCTCTTCCTTCTTCTCTTTTCCTCTTCTTCTTTCTTCTCTCTGCCCTCCCTTGACTTTTACTTCTTAAAAATTTTCTTCGCACGTGTCATTGCAACAATTCTTCATTCGTTCTTGACCATTCCACTATAGGTGTAGTTACCTTCATCTTGCGCTAATATCCCACTAATTTTATTAAACTTCTGACTTTTACTGGTGTCTTTGATCTTTCCCTATTCATGATTGTTTCGATTTTTGGTTAGGGAAACAACATTTGAAAATAACTTAATCTAATTGGAGTAGATTACTATTTAATTAATCACCAGTTGATGAGGTTAATCAATTAATTCCTTTTAATTGATCAATCAAACCAAGTAATGACTAACTAAATGAAATTTGAAACCAATTATATCAAGTCAATTTAAGCATAAAAAACTCATTTCACAATCATCTGGACATCAAATAGAAATGTTAATATTACATGGAAGTGCGCTTCTTATTTGGAAAGGTTTAAGATTTTTAAAAAAATTGGGCAGCACCTCCTGTATATTATTAACTTCCATTCGGACTCAAGCCAACACCAACAAGTCATCTCAAGTATATTAGCATGTAAATCAACCATTACCAATCATGGTCACTACATCATACTATTTCTACATGTGTGGTACTTGCAACCATACGCACTACGACTTGATATCAATCACTAACGCACATCTTTATAAGAAATTCATAATGTCCATATTCGAGACGAGAAATTGTTCTAGAAATATCTTCAAACCTGATCTTTAATTGCTGATACTTCGTGCGTGAATCATCCTTGAAAAACCACATAACGCCTTTCAATTAATCACATAGTCTGCTAGTTCTCGATAATCAATACAGATTCCTGATAGTCAACTTGTTAAGTTCTCGATAGTCGATACACAGTCTCATGCTCTCATTCTTCTTTCACTGGCGCGTCCTACGTATATATACTTTGGCTTACACGCCCTTTTCTAAATGATCTAACGGTTAGATCGTTGGCTCTCTCATTTCTACTTGTACCATCCAATATGAAGCCATCGACATTAGCATAGGTCCTGGTGCCAGATCAATGGCACTTTCACTCTTTCGAGCTGGAGAAAACCTGAAAAGTTATCGGGGAACATATCTGAAAATTCATTTAGAACTGAAACTCCTTCAATCCTCGGAGCTTCTCTAATAATTATCTACCACATGATCTAAGTATTCTTCACCTCCTTGGCGTAACAACCGTTTCCTGGCATTTTTGCTATGAATCTCTTTGCCTGCTTCCATCGTCGAAACGTACATTTGTCTTGCCTATTGAACGCAACTTTACTTTCTTACTCATGTAGTCATTCTGCACCATATGGTTCGCCAACCAATCTACTTCATGTCATATTCTCCTAACTTAAAGGGTATCAAGTTGGCATATAAAAATGCACTCTTAAGATTGCCCCGACGAGAACGAACTTGTCTAGCAGGTATCCAATTCCGATAAGATATTTCCATGACCAACACGTCATATGCATGCTGAACCATTCCTTGATTGTGATTATGCATCATTCATCGACTTGTAAACATGTCCACACTCTACATTCCATTCTATATACAATAAGGGACTATTCCAATTTAACCAATTTAGAACACACCATAATCTTATATCTAAACACATAAACTCGCCATGAATAAAGATCACGGCTACCGGAACCAAAATCCGGGCCAACAATAAACATTCTGGGGGATCCAAAACAGTTTCTAAAATTCTGAAATTAATATTATCAAGTAACATACTATAATATATTCAAATACCAAAACAGAATCTTAAAATTTGTACCTCACAATAAATTACGGACACCCCAAGAGCCAATTCTGATGTACTAGAAAGATATTCCGTAAAATTCGAAATTAATACCCATAAATAAACACGCTCTGAACATCCTTCTAAAATACTCCACATCGCCAAACTCCTTTTCAATAATCCTGAAAACAATTTAAAACGGAAATATGCCCTGAAAATTTTCTTCTCAAAACCTTCAAATATTTATGTCTATGCGTAGATATCGAGGAGCTGGTCATTTTTATTTATAGATATCGAGATTTGGACGGACCGTTTATGAGTAATAAATTTTTGAAATTATAGAGCTCGTTTGGCAAATCTTATTTGCCAAAAATAAGTTACTTATTTCTGGAAAAAGTACATCAAACTGTACTTTTTTCTAAAATAAGTTACTTATTTTTGGTAAGTTTTTGCATATAAAAAATATTAAACCCTTCTTAAATACTTAATTCAAAAAATTAATATGTAAATGTGAAATTTACTTATACGTACCGATGTGAAACTGAAACGGGGGAGGGGGAAGACAGCGTTGACAAATAAAGGGGGTAAGGTCAGGCTATACTGACTTTACATCCCTTTATCCTTTACTATTATTTTTTTTTATTTTTAATTTGATTTTGATTTTGATTTATTTGTTTATTTTTAATATAATATATTTTTATATAATAAAAAAGTTAAATTTTTAAAATTTAATATAAAATTTTACTAACCTTTTTGAATTTTATAAATAAAATATTTCTTAACAAAAATTAGGGCACAATTATCTAATTAATAGTTTTGATAAGACCCAAAATCATAATTTATCGGGAACAACTTTTAAAATATTATTTTCAAATAAACACAAAAATTATACCGAAATTTCTCAAAAATTGTGAATATTCTAAAAATGTAAAAATATAATTTATTTAAAAGACCCTTTATTTCATAAAGATAAGAATAAAATTTGTGTTGGGTTTTTATCCCAGTAGGGTCTGATCCGATAATCATTTTGAAAAACGGAACACTTCTAAAATTAGCAGGATGTTCCAAAAATCAACGGGGCATACTCCATTTTGCATAATACGAGGCCTAACGCCTACCTCGTGATAACCGGCTATCCAAACGGATGTCGGGTGAGACCGCAATCAAACGTAGACTCGTTTAATATGAAATAAAATATAATCAAATATTCATAAAATAACCGCGACCATACAGGGCCAATACAACACAAAACACGGAATAGACCAACCCAAGGTAACTCAATTTAAAATAAAATTAAAATAGAATTGAGATATACACTCCATATTATATTCAAATTGGTTCCAAACAGTCGTAGGAATCCTGAATATCACATTTATCACGAAATAAAATATATGAAAAAAATATCAGTCACCTACAGGACCACAAACAATATATACCACATAACATTTAAGACCAAATGAATCAAATCTATAATAAAGCACATAATATTTCATTTAATATATCACAAAATCGTCGTAAAATTCCCGGATATTACATGACCGCTTCCTCTAACGTCAGGGATGTAGGGGATCTCGTACGTGGGGTTAGGGTTGGTCCTCGACGGGAAGATTGTCGTGGACATCTGGTATCCAGGTGCCTGAGAATTCAATGGTACATATACCATCTGAGTTTGGGGAGTCGTCCCTTGAAGGACCAGATTCTGAATTGGGGGATTCGTCCATTGTAAAATCGGATGTGAGAGTGGGGGATTCGCCCCTTGTGGAATAGGATCTAAGAGTGGGGGATTCGTCCCTTGTGTTTGAATAGGATCTGTAGCCACTGTTGAAACGTTTCCTCCTTGAGAGGCCTACGTTGAGTGTGGTGGGATCTCGTAGGTGGATGCTACTGTTCGAGAAGTAGTCTGTCCCTCGAGTTGACTCCGTGTTTTTGCCATGGTTGTTGTCTTCGTCCCACAGACGGCGCCAAATGTTGTGGAACAAGGTTCGTGATTGCGATTGCAATTAATGCTTGGGTTATAAAGCGTAGATCTTTAATGGCTGCACTCGTGTTCGGGACTTCACGGTCCTTACGAGATGCCTACGTATCTCTATATTGTAGAGAATCAAGCCAAGACATAGTTCTGAGATGGGGCTACAGCCCCTTATATAGGCGTTGAGCCTAGGGTTTGATAGGAGTTCGAAGACTTGGTGGACAAGTCTCCTCCGCGGATGGTACGTCTGAGACCTCGTGAGGCGGTGGATCTAGATCCTTCCTCGAATGGGCCTGGTACTTGTGTTTGGATGTGGAGTCCGCGTGGCCTTGACGGGCCTTTGGTCATGGTCGTGACTGGGCCTTGAACGTGAATAGTCTTTGTCCGTGTTCGTGTCTGGGCCTCGGGCGTTTTTATCCCTCATAATTAATATATCATTAATTACGTCTTAAGGATTATTTTTTTGCCATATCACATGCTATCCACTTATGTCATCTTATCTCATCCTTGAACAACATATTCAGATTACATGCTATTTACTTATGTTATCTTATCTCAATTTTCCAAATACTCAGATTTTGTTCTATCATATTGGCTATAATAATAATTGTGCAACACTCAAATCTGCATCACACAACCACTATCTTCATTTCCATAAACAAATTTAATTTTCTCTTCTAAAAATCTTCATTTCCAAACACAAAATTTCATTTTCTCGTCATTCTTGAGGGAAATGGGAGACTCTGTTAATGCGAACTTTTTTTTTTGGGAGGAAGGGTAATTAGGCAAGGTGGTAAAATAAGATATTCTTTGGATTCAAAAGACATGAGGTTTATCAATTCGGGAACAAGTTTTGAAGAGCTTAAAGGTATTGTGTACGAGGTGATGAGCCTAAGTCAAGCACATTGGAGTGTAAAGATGACTTACAAGTATCCTCAAATCGGTATCGGGAATGTCTTTATAGGATATTTTTTAGGCAAAATCAAAAGCGATGAGGATGTCAATAGGATGTTGGCGATACCGGAAACAATGCAGATGGGGTTAGGTGATGTTTCCTTGTACATCGATGTGAAAAAAAAAAGTCAAGTGGAGGAACCGTATTCTTATGAGCACAACATCCACTCTCAACAAACCCATTATAGTTCCCAGAAAGATTTTAAAAGGAGCAGCCAGTATCCTACATATAGAACTGCGGAGTGGACAAACTATAACTATTGTGGAGGTTCCAACACAAACGAATTTAGGGGCAGTTCGAATAGCCAGCCAGTCCAACATAGTGAAGAAGGCCGTAACTTCCATAAGGTGCAATCACCAATAAGACCTACGTTGACGAGAAGAGATCTCGCCCTTATTCACGAAAACAATTAAATGAATTTGGTAGTTCAAATAGCGAGGACATTGAGGATTTAAGTGATAATAATGAGGATTCTTCGGAAAAAGAGGAGGAGGAGGTTACGGAGACTCGAGTAGTTTATGGAGAGCAGCATGTCCCGAGGGCCTCTTGATTTCAGGTGGAGAATTATACATCGGTTGTATTACATAACCAAGCCGGCCAGAACTTCAATTTTAATAAAGAAAGTGAAGAGTTAGTAGTTGGGTAGATGTTTATGGATAAACAAAGGTTAATAGATTCTGTGCGCCGGGTCCACATAGCCACTGACTGGATGTACATCGTGGTAAGGAGAAATCCTCAATAGTATATTGCCAAGTGTGTTGTGTCGAGTTGTCCATGGCGTTTGAGGGCTACAAAGAAGAAGAGTCATGGTTTGTGGAAAATCACAAAGTGTAATTAGCACAATTGCACAGTTACTAGGGCTTCGCAACATCACAGGAAAATTTTTGCGAGGTTTATTTGCAAACTCGTCAAACCACATGTAAGTTCTTGTTCATTTTATAAGAAGGCATACAACTTAAATTTTATGTTCAACTTAAATAGTTCAAATATACTGCATTGTAACATATTCAAATAAATATGTCACGGGTAATGAAAAACCAACATTTCCCTATCAAGACTGTTCTGACTATGGTTAACGATAATTCCTGCATTATGTTCAGTACTACAAAGCATGGCGAGAAAAACAGTTGGCCGTTGAGGAGGTTTACGGGAAGTGGAGTACGACATATGTAGAATTATCGATGTTCATGACGACCATGGCACATACAAATCCTGGGAGTGTTGTAGTGATCAATGTCGTTCCACACAGTCTACCATTCACCTCTATATTCAAGCGTGTCTTCTGGTGCCTAAAAGCGACGATGGATGGTTGCCAACACGCACGCCCTATGCTGTCAATTGACGGTACCTTCCTCAAGGGACCATACAATGGAAAGTTACAAATTGCTATGGGGTTGGATGGTAATAATCACCAATATCCAGTGTGTTTAGGATTAGTCGACGAGGAATCAGAGGTAAATTGGTCGTGGTTTCTACAACTTCTACGTCGGCACGTTTACAGGGAAAGAATGGGTGTGTGCATAATCTCAGACCGTGCTGCTGGAATTCTTATCGCCTTAAGGAATCCGGCAAATGGATTTGCGCCACCTTATGGAGTTCATAGATTTTGTTTGTTCCATCTCCGAACAACTTTTCGAAAAAGCATCGCGGAGGAGATTTGCAAGAACTTGTGTGGCTTGTAGGAAATACAACACAAGTGAGAAAGCACAACGCTTACATGAAAAGAATAGGCAATATCCCAGCCCTTGCCTTGCAGTACATTGCCTCCATTATCCCGAAATTATGGGCCATATGTCATGATGTAGGTGGTGCTCGTTATGGACAAGCTACCACCAACATTATGGAAGGATTCAATGGGACCATCAGAATGGCTAGTTTCTTGCCCGTGATGGAAATGATGGAGTATATCTTCTACAGGACTGTGCTAATTGTTAATAGAGAGCGAAACAATGTCGTTGCAGCAATGCATGAAAATCAACAATTTTGTGCAAGGACTAATGAAATGATTACGAAATACAAAAAAAAAAGCCACTACGCGTAAGGTGGATATTTACAGTCGTCAACAAGAAATTTTCTCAGTTGTCACGCAACGTTATCGTGTTAAAGGAGGTTGGAAGGGGGGAAACATGCAAAATGTTGGTACACGTGCATGTACTTGTACTTATGGTAAGTGGACATGCCACCACTTGCCTTGTTCTCATGTAATCGCTGGTTGCATGGTAAACGGCCAGGATTGAGAACACTGGGTTGAAAAATACCATACCACAACTAAGTTAAATATGTTATGGGCGCCTCTGATATATCCTTTGGAAGCAAAGTACTATTGGAACTACTCCTTACCCATACAGTGGGAGTTGTTTGGTACTTTAGTGCCTAATGAGGCCTTAAAGAAGAAAAAGAGAAAGCGTGAAATGAGGGGCGCGTCGGTTAGAATTCATACTGAGATGGATCAGTCACGCTTAGGGAAGAAGTGTAGCCGCTGCAAGCAAGAAAGGCATACAAAGTGGAGCAAACAATGTCTACTGCGTCAAAATGAGGATTGAATTACACATTTTTAATATTATGCTTATTTCTGTGTGTTTGTTTATGGTAATTTATGTTGTCTTTGAATTATGTTGTTTTCGGTATGTTTATGTAGGGTGCTTTATGTTGTTTTCAAATTATGTGGTTTGTAGTGTGTTTCTTTGGGGTGCTATATGTTATTTTAATATTCAGTTGGTTTGATTTATGATTATTTTACTTTGATTAATGTCGTGCTGGTGGTTTGAATGAATATTAATATTTTATTAGCTAAATTGCACAAGAAAATGCGTAGTACAATGCAAAAACAAGTCATCCAAACAAACTAAAATGCATATTACAGTGCTAAAACAAATCATCTAAAACAAAATAAAATGCTTAGTACAATGCAAAAACAAGTCATCTAAAACAAGCTAAAATGCTTAGTACAATGCTAAAACAAGTCATCTAAAACAAACTAAAATGTTTAGTAAAATGCAAAAATAGGTCATCTAAAAAAACTAAAATGCTTAGTACAATGCTAAATGCAACTAATGAAAGAAAATGTGAGACCCCGTGAAACATCTTCTTCCTTGCCCTTTCACTCGTCTATGTGGTTGCCTCTTCGGCTGATGGTCATCCTGGCCCTCCTCATCAGTAGAGTCGGTGCTAGCAGCAGGGTCACCAGTAGCAGTAGGATCAGGGAAAGGCATAGGGTGAGGTGAAGAGCTGTATCTAGAGGTAAATGGTGGAAATCCTGCTACTGGGATCTGGAACTGGGACTCACCTATGAAGTCAGGGGGGAGGTCAAGCATGTCCATCTCATACTGGCCCTGAAATGAGCTACCTGTACCACCTGTATGACACTGGGCCTGAGATGATGTACATGAGCCATCCGTCTGATACTGGGCATGAGATGAGGTACTTGCGCTAGACGTATGATACTGGGCCAGAAATGAGCTACCTACGCCACCCATGTCGTACTTCCCCTGAGATGAGGTAGCAAAACTAAACCATGTTGAGTAGTCCTGAGGTTCTGCATCTTCCATCTGACTACCGCGATCAAATGTGAAATCCAGCCAGTAATCCCCTGAAGAACCAGCTCCTCCTTGTAACCTATCCTGAACTGAACCATGACGCCAAGGGTCCCCCATAATACCTTGAGGCCAAGCCTCTCATCCACCAACGGTAGCTGCAGTAGTACCTTGAGGCCAAGGCTCCCATCCGGCAACAGTAGGTGTACGGGACGAACGTAATGTCTGTGATCCCTGAAACCCAGGCTGCTGACTCCAAGTCTGAAAGTCTATAATGTGACTATGACTAATACGCTGGTACCATGGGTAGTAGCCAGCAACACTCTGGTTATCTCCAACCGTGTACTCCTCGGGTGAGAGTACGTGCTGCTCCCGTTCCTCCCACAGTGTAATAAAATCACTCCTCAGGAATATCATGTCTAACCCTGGGCCAACTAATGTATGGCCGACCCTATGAGTAGGTCTTGGTGATCTATGTGGAATGTCCTGTGTCAAGCCAAACTGCCTGGTGACCCGATCATGATAGTGTCATTCCAAGCAATCATGGAACAATGAGGGACATATGGCCGACCACGTATCAACATCATGACCTCGAGTATAATACAATCTATCCATATGTGCATAAGGCCTCCAACTTATCATGTGCACACTCATATCATCGAGCTCATATCGAGTCACACGTGCCTGGTTTCTAGTGGTAGATCGATAAGTCTTCTTTACCTTCCACCTGAAATTATTATAGTACAATAATACATATAAATTTCGAAACTAAGTGCATATCATTGAAGTAAATTGACTAATCAAATTACCTCAAAGCCAATGGAAATGGAGAAGTAGGTTGTTCCAATAAATCCGGAGCTAGGGATGGAAAATGCTCCATAATCCATACCTAACGTGGTCTATATATAAGTATCACTCTAATCATGCAAAAATATTAGCATTGAGATTAGTGAAGGGAAGCTGGATAGTACTTGCAGAAGTGTAAAATTACTGCACAGTTCTTTCTTCTGATGCACAACAGCCCTACACAGGTTGCTATACAAGTACGAAAGGGTCGCACTACCCCAGTTGTATGTAGCAATTTGCGTAGGATCACGTACATAATGAAGAAGGTGTGCCTGGAGCATCTTCCCCAATGAATGAGGGAATAAAGACTTGATGATTAGCAACAAACGTGCCATAATGTAGTACTGCAGCTGTAAGTCATAGTCATCTGCACCATAAATCAATCGAGTACATCTCCCAAATAGCCTCACCAGCCAAATCTTAATCCCTCCATTACCGAAATCGAACGTAGTAGGAAGTGCACCAAGAAGCTCGTGGACCATATGTCGTAGCTCCTCGACCGGGCGACAAGTGAATGAGAAAATAACCGAAAGACCAGAAGTAGGTAGACCCAGGATGAAATGTACATCCTCTAGTGTGATAGTGGTCTCACCGGCAGGTACGTGAAATGTATGTGTCTCAGGCCGTCATCTATCCAGAAAAGATGTGATCGACCTAGCGTCATGTTTAAAATGACCAATATATTTAAAGATGTGATACTTTTCATTTTCATTGTACTTCTTCCAGTCCTTCAGAATCATTTTAGTAGGATCAGCTGGATCTGCTTCCTCAATTATGTATGGTCCTTTTTCAAGAACATCCATGTAATCAGGATTTGACGCCCTGAGAAACAATTCCATCTTCTTCTTCCAT
>PHNY01131167.1:0-11890 GCA_003724115.2 Anethum foeniculum
ATAATAATATAAAATCTGTGATATATACCTTGCAATTTTTCTAATTTATCTTATCAACTGTCAAATAGTTAATTTTGATTAAAAGTATTATCAATGCGTATTGTTTTTAAAAAATTTCGAGCCGCGCATAGCACGGCTTTATATCCTAGTTTATCTTTAAGGACTAAGAAAAGAATTGTTGATTTTACTTCGCACCGACCTAAAAATATTACTCATTCATTTTTCAACGATATCAGTTCTTATTCGAGAAAATATTGATCTTACGACTCTCCTCGTTCCATCACAAAATGTACTAGTACGGTAACCAAACAAACAAAATTTGAGTTAACTAGATGTCTTTGCAAGAGCGCATCTGGTGTAGTTGTATCATAGTTCCCTCCCACGGTACTGACCAGGGTTCGATTCCCTGGATGCGCATGTTTTTCCCCTTAGCCTTGCATTTTTCCGCTCTGTAGTCTCCGCTACATGCAAATTAACAGGTTGGTATGACCTATTGTTGTTATGGCCTTGTGGGTTGTTGTCAACAACCAAAACTATTTATACCATCAAATGGAGGGACACATTATATTGTAGTGTTTTCAATGATCAACTCCTACACAAAAACTGAAAAACACAATGTTGTATGTGGTTTGTTCTCAGTTCTCACGGATTATGTTCAACTAATCCACTAGTTTCAAATTATGTTCAACGGATTACTACAGTTAGTCCTTTGTAATTACTTTGTTCTGAACTACTATATACACTACCTGCATGTTACGAATTTACTCCTGACATCTAAAATTAGATTGAGTTGCATACCAAGTAAAGTTCACTTTAGGAATGTAAAGAAGAACCGAGAATTTCGTCTATCCTTCATTGTAATGTTTCTTGCTTAAATGAGTATTCCATACGCAGACAACCACCGTTTTCAAGAAATGATGTCGATGATGATATCTTGTCATCTGTTATTTATGGATGCTCATTTGTGCAAGAAACGTTATAACTCCAGGTACCATATCTTAGTTTTACAGCAGCACAGCTGATACATAAGATAATTTCCAGTAAATCAGATAAGTTATTCCCTCTGCACTTCATTTTTGATGTTTTTCACTTTAACATCAGATTATCTTTTACAGTTTCTTTAGCACAAATGTAATTTTCTTCTTAAATTACTTGGCAGATAAAGATCACCGTCGTTTTGTGGCTAAATCATTCTTTAACCATAAGAACCAGAAGTTAAGGACTTTTTAGGGGAAATCTGTTGTGCATCATGTCGTGGTTAAACCTTGGAAGGCACTATTTTCCCACTATTTTTTGTTATCATTCGTTATATTTCTTCTTGTTATTTTTAAGTTTGCATTGTTTCCCTTCCTTCTGGAAACTTGTCTTTTTCCCAGTGTCACTGCCCACAAGTAGAGTGTCCATTATTAATCATTAAACTGCTGTTAAGAGATTAGACGTGTATTTTACTAGATGTCTTGCATGTGCTGATGTTCCTCATACTCCTTCCTCTGTTGTAGAAACTTATCCAGTGCATCATGCACATGTTCTGATTCTTAGCAAGTAAGAATGGCATGACTTCTTGAGTTTAACAGTTGAAGCAGATATCTGTGACTAGGTGTTTGACCGGTAGGTAAGTCCATACATGCATTGAGCAACAGCTCAGTGACCATTGATCGCTCAGGAAACTGCCGGTATCAGATTTTACTAGATCAAAGATAAAGGTCTCTATTAAATATGTCATTAATTATGCAAATTTATGAAAGATGAATATTTGGCGTATAATTTCTTAAATAGTTTTCTTCCCAGAAGCTTGTATTATAATAAGCATTATTTTTTGTTTTGCAATTTTATGAACACTTTTCTTTTCCTTTAATAAAGTTTCGCCAACAATCATATAATTTGTAAAAAGAGAGCATATATAGTACTAGTAAAGATGCAGAAAACATGAATAAAGCAACACTCCAGGATCAAGCTTTGAATCAATATGTCCCCAACAAACAAAGAAAAGCATCTCCTGGAGAACACTCTTTCATCTTTCTATTTATCTCTCATCTCAATGAAATCACATTTACCGACTGCACCATCATGGAGAAAAAACTGTCCATGGTTGATCTATCTGTAATCTTCATCGGGATATCAGTTCTTATAGCATCAACTTACATCTCAGGTATAAACTAAGTATGGAAATTTTTATTTTTCATTATTTCCATCCTTATACAACTATGATGATCAAATGTTAAAATTTTATTTTATTGTCTGTTTATATATTTTTAGGAGTGGAAGGAACCATTGGTGTGAATTATGGCACAGTGGCAAACAACCTTCCTCATCCTGTACAAGCTGCACACTTCCTCCTCGAATCCACCATCATCAACCGTGTTCGTCTTTATGACACCAACCCTGATATTATAAAAGCCTTTGCACACACAGGTATTGCTGTCACAGTTAACATCCCAAACAACCAAATTTCATCTCTTTCCAAGCTCAGTAATGCTAAAGAATGGTTAAAAACAAACATAGTACCTCATGTCCCAGCTACCAACATTGTCCGAATTCTATTAGGTAATGAAGTAGTCTCTACTGGAGATAAGGTCACTGTTGATAATCTCGTCCCAGCTATGCAGGCCATTCACACAGCCCTTGTTGGTGTGTCACTAGACCGGCTTATCAAAGTTTCAACACCACATTCGTTAGGCATACTTTTAACTTCAAGCCCACCATCAGCCGGAAAATTTAGGCAAGAGTATGAGAATCAGTTCCTTAAGCCAATCCTTAGTTTTCTAAAAGCAACCGGCTCCCCCTTCTTAATTAACCCATATCCATTTTTTGGCTGCTCAAAAGACACCCTAGACTACGCCCTCTTTAGGACTAACTCGAAAGTGCTAGATGAAAGCACAAAACTTACTTACACAAATATGCTAGATGCCCAATTGGATGCAGTCCACTCTGCATTGAAACTCATCCACTTTGATGACATAGAGATTGTCATAGCAGAAACTGGCTGGCCATCAAAGGGCGAACCTGGCCAACTTGGGGTTGATGTGGAAAGTGCAGCTGAGTACAACACGAAACTCATGCAGCATGTGACATCAGGGGTTGGCACACCACTCATGCCTAACAGGACATTTGAGACGTACATTTTTGGACTCTTCAATGAAAATCTAAAGCCTGGTCCAATTAGCGAAAGGAATTTTGGCCTTTTCCAACCAGATATGTCCCCAGTTTATGATATTGGTATTCTAAGGAAAAAGGCAAGTTACTACTATAATGACCATACACATTTATGCTTTTTGCACCAAGTTTACTACAGAAAAGTTTCCACCATTAACCGCTTTTTTGTGCATCAGATTACAAACATAAGTACTTGTAAATATTTAGAACTAATTGTGGCAGGCAAATGTAAATTATCCTTCAAGCCCAACTCCTGTAGTTGTTGGAGTGCCAATAGTTCCAGAGCCAAAAGGAAATAGTGGAAAACGTTGGTGCCTTCCTAAACCAGAAGCTAATGATGAGAACTTACAGAAGAACATCGATTATGTATGTGGATTGGGAATAGATTGTAGACCTATTCAAGAAGGAGGCGCATGCTTCTTTCCTGACACTGTTCGAGCTCATGCTGCCTACGCCATGAATGCATACTACCAGTCTACAGGAAGGAATGGTTACGACTGTGATTTTGCTCAAACTGCAGTCACCACCATCTCCAATCCAAGTACTGCTCCACAGATATTCTCTTAATTCATTTATTCTATGTTACAAGGATGACATGGTTTTTTTTTTTTCTGGTGCAGGCTACGGAGAATGCATCTATTAATATGGAGTCTGAAGATTATACTCACACGTTAAAATTTTCTACCATCTAGAGAAATTCTTTAATCTTTTCAATAGTCAACCTAGAGTTTCCAGAGAACTCCCCTTGTAATTCAGTTTCCAATATATATTATCCCCCCACCGAAGAAAAAAATTGAGGATCACCAATTGCTTACACGTCCAAACGGATAAAAATCAGAATAGCTTACTTATCTTTAAATAGCTTGGTCAAAATATAGAAAAAAAAAAAAACCAGAAACTCCAGTTAAAAGGAAGGTGAAAGGCAAAAAACAAGCCAATAGTTAAACATCCTTGATTAGATTTTGTATTAAAAAGTAAATTAAACAACCAAAAAAGACATTTTCCATTGTTAATTACACCTAGTATTTGTCTATACATAAATTTAATAATCAACATCTTATCTCTCTCTGATGGCGGGGGATAAACAAAGGTTGGAGATGGAGGCGAGTTCAAGCATCACACCTTACATGTCGTCTGACATGATAAATGATCTAGCAAATTGGTTGGGTCTCAGCGTGTCCTCTGCATTCTTTGCATCTCTTGAACAATTTTCATGTGTGCATTTAAACACAGCAGACTCCGAGGATGAAGATGATGATGATCATCCTCTTACGCTCACCATTCTCCCGTCCCCTAGTGTTTCTTCTTCCACCACCGCTACAGAATGTGTTACAAAACTTCCCGTCTAAGGCTAGCGACATAACTTGTTCTGTCTTCCACGCGTTGCATGTAATTAATTAATATACAATACAAGAATTCTTATCTCCTATTTGAAAAAGAAAAAAAAAATATGTATGAAAATTGGTGATCATACATGCCTTTCTTTCCTTTCATTTTTTTTGCTAATTTGAATCTATTAAATTCTATTGATGGCAACACATCAAGAATTTAAGGGCAAATCCATAGGTTTGAATCCTTGTTTTCTATGTTAATGTACTCAGAATCAGCTTGTCGTTGTCCTTATCAATTTATAATTTGACAAATATTTGGTCTATATTTTGCCGTTTTTGTTTTCTTTGATACTTATTCCCAAATTAAAATGTAACCACCCTGCATCAGATATTGAAAGCTATGTCTATCGTTCAAGGGCTCATATCAAAAAACCATTATAAACCAAGATGAGTCAATAGTCGCAGGCAAAAGGTTATTGTTCAAATCTTCTGAACTATCTGCTGGATTCTAAACTATTTGCAACGAAATAATATAAACCAAGACGGGGGAATCGCTAAGGCCTAAGGGTACACTTAAAGATGCTGCATTCTTCTCCATCTGCAGAAATGGCAGCAAGGAATTGGTCATGCACAATTCGCTTAAAGATTCATATAACGTATTATTGCAAAGACAGACAGTGCATACCTCAGATAAACCATCTCTAATATAACTCCGGGAGTGCCTGAAATTTTGTATTTGAGAGAATATATCAACCTGAAATAGTGAAAGATTATATAATCAGTAAATCCACAACAAAATATTAATGGCCATAAAATGTGAGGAAGAATATAGATAAAAAAAAGAAAAAATTTAAGTATATATGCATTAAACATTACCTTGGGATATCTTCTGGTGATCCTGTACGTTGTCAATGGATTATTAAAATATGTATAGGAGGTATAGTGCAGTCAGTATATATTCAAAGTTTTATGCTCAAAATGTTCTGTTATCAATTCATAATAAGATGACTATTGCTTGCTGTAGACAAGAGATATTTTAAACGCTAAAAGAATCTTTGATCAGATGGAATCAAACGGGCTTAAGAAGGATATCAAATCTTGGAACTCGATGATCTCAGATAA
Organism: Anethum foeniculum; assembly: GCA_003724115.2. Classification (NCBI taxonomy): domain Eukaryota; kingdom Viridiplantae; phylum Streptophyta; class Magnoliopsida; order Apiales; family Apiaceae; genus Anethum; species Anethum foeniculum. The sequence goes on from PHNY01131167.1 coordinate 5,607, forward strand.
GGTCAATTTACAATCTTCATTTTACAACGTTGTAAAAATTAACGAGTTAAAATTTTATCTTCTTATAATAAGATGCGAAAATAGTCAAATCACTAAAATTAACCAATTTTTAATTTTTTTAATTAATTTTCTTCAAAAAAACCAGAAAACAAAAATCTATTATTTTATAAAATTTATATAAAAATCAGATACCGATAGAATCCCCTTTGTTTCGCAATGGAATTTTCGGAGCTCAATTCCCCGCCCATTCACATTGTCTCTTCAACCGACTCACCCCAATTCAATAACCTCAAATCGTCGCTGACTCGTTCCTCACTCGTCGGACTCGACGCCGAATGGAAGCCTGTTCGTCAACATCAATCTACTTTTCCTACCGTCACTCTTCTCCAAATCGCTTGCCGAGTTGACTCGGACTCGGTTGTGTTCTTACTCGACCTATTAGCCATTCCTCTTCATTCAATCCACCAATTGTTGAAACAAGTCTTCGAGTCTCCTCGTATCTTGAAATTAGGGTTTAAATTTAAACAGGACTTGTTGTATTTGTCTTCTACTTTTGTTTCGCAAGGCTGCGATTCTGGCTTCGATAAGGTCAATTTACAATCTTCATTTTACAACGTGCATACGTAATTTTACGAGGATCGCGCTCTAGTGAAAACAGTTTTAATGCGAGAGTAGTGTACATTGTTCCGTAAGTGCACGAGAGACTGTTATGTATGTGGAGTAGTTTTTGTAATTGAGATGAATTAATTGATGAATAATGTTTTATTTACAGTTTTAATGCAAGAGTAGTGTACATTGTTCCGTAAATTTTTTAAAACTGCATGAGAGATTGTTCTTACTTGAGGGCGAGCCTATATGTATGTGGACTTATTTATTGTTGTGTTTGTAATTGAGATAAATTAATTGATGAATAATGTTTTATTTTGTTAATGTTGGATAGGTGGAGCCGTATATAGATATTGCAAGTATATATAGTGCATTACAGTACAAACAAACAGGAAAGTCAAGTAAGAGCTTGGCAGCTATCTGCAAGGATGTGCTCGACGTTTCTCTTTCCAAGGCATGTATTTCTATTTTTCTCATTTGTTTTGTGGCTGTAGGAAGTTTGTTATATGAGATCTCTTTTTATGTATCTTATAGTGTGCATGAATTTTAATTTGCATTTTAGATGATACTTGTGTGTGTGTACTTTAGGAGCAACAATGCAGTGATTGGTCGTGTCGTCCTCTGACAGAAGAGCAAATACGGTATGCAGCTGCAGATGCACATTGTCTGCTTATGATATTTGATGTCCTGCGGTGCAAATTTTGCGAAGAAGGTTTGTGATTGATAACACGCGTGTAACCTTTGTTGTTGTATTGACTATTGATTGCACTTAATTAGTTACTGGTACAGTAAATCCTGGTTAAGGTTTAAGATGATTTTTTATTTTAACTACGGACAGTAATGAATTGGAAAACATTTAAATAAATGAGTAAGTAGGAAGTTAACTGTTGGACCATTTTCTAAACTAGTAGAAAATCGACTTCAAGTTTCATTATGTTTGACTCTTAAGTAACTAAATTATGTATTTCTCAACAAGGCAATTAGTGCTGCATCAAATTTCAAGATGTAACCATCTATTTCAATTGTCAACTGTATTTAGTTTGTATGTAGACAGAGCTGATCTCAGTCAGTCGTTTTGTAAATCCTGCATTGATTTCTAAACGTTAATTTGGTTTGTAACTTTTAGGGAATTTGTTACATGGTGTTGCTGAGATAAATCCTTTTAATAATTTAAGTCTTGGATTGAAAGTTATTTTTGAGGAGCCTGATACTTGTAATATGATCATAAAGACCAAGTTTTGCGATGCTTTTGAAATGGTCCAAGCTTCAAGTACCGTCTTACCTCGAGAACTAATTACCATCAAGAATTCCGATTTGATTTGGCCATCACAAAGTCATCAAGCTATTGATGACACAATTCTGCGAATTGTTAGAAGATATGGTGACAAAATCGTCTTGAAGCTATCTGATAGGAAACCTAAAGCATCCAAAAGGAAGGGAAATAGACAAACCTCCAACAGGTTGAAGAACAAAAAAAATGGATTAGAAGAAATTGACGAATGGGAAGGCCCTCCACCATGGGATCTGTTACTGGGAGGAGATGGATGCCCTAAATTTTTATGCGATAGAATGGTAACTAGTGATTTATGGTGTTTTTTACTTTGTTCTTTTCTTTTCTTATTCTTTTTTCTTTTAAAAAATAACTTCAGAATCTAAGTAAAATGATTTTTAAGATTGAAGGCTTGGCTAAACAACTAAGATGCGTGGGAATAGATGCTGCAGTCCCTTACACCAAAAAGCCCGATACCAGGTATAGAGCAATGAAGTGCCTTTATTATTGAAACTACTTTAAAAAAGTTTAGCAGCAGCGAGGAAGCATCAGTACATGCAACTCGATTAGCATGCTACAACTTTATTTTGGATCCATTTTATTGCCTACAGGACCTTAATAGAACAAGCTGACAAAGAGAAACGGGTGCTCTTAACACGTGATGCAAAACTTTTGAGACATGATTATCTGATAAAAAACCAGATGTATCGGTTGAAGAATTCTCTGAAAAAGGACCAGCTGGTTGAGGTAAAGTTGTATTCCCTTCTTCAGCATAAAAAAACAAAAAACTGAAAAGGCTTTTTTATTTATTTACAAATCTTCATCACAATGTATTCTTGACTTAGCAAACTGTGGGTGGGTGGATCCGTGTGCGTGTTGTTGAATGTGTATGATGTAATTGGTAAGCATGATATGTCTCCGCATTAACTTTTGCACCAAAGACTTGAACAATATATCCACTCGTTTACTTTCTCAGTTTTGTTCAAATAAAATTAATATCAGACACACACGCACACACACGTATATATATCCAGTGTCTACCCCTCAATTTTTTTCTTCTGCGGTATAATTGAGGCTGACAGAAGATATAAGCAGGTCATCGGTGCTTTTCAACTGAATATTAGTGAAGATCAGCTGATGTCAAGGTGCACAAAATGTAATGGGAGGTTCATTAAAACACCTCTTGCAATTGAAGAAGCAATTGAAGTTGCAAAGGGTTTCCAAGTGATTCCTGATTGCCTGTTTAACAAGGATGTAGAGTTTTGGCAGTGCAAAGACTGCAACCATCTTTACTGGGAGGTACTTTAAACATATTATTTTCTTCGTTTGGTCATTCCTTTCGGTCAATATTGTGAGTTATGTTACATCTCACTGTAGAACTTTAGTTTTAATTGCCAAACATGTACCTCCTAATTGTTCGTATTTATTAGATTCCAAAGAGCCTTCTAGTTGTGGACAGATTTTCCGTGTATCCAGCAGCATTTATTGGTTTTTTTTAATATCTATATGTATAATACTAGCTCAATATAATTATATTTCTGAAAACCAATTTGGGTTTCCTTGAAGTATAATGAATTTTAGTTTTTTTTTTGTTGAGTAACGGCGTTCTTTCATTATTGCTGTGGAGAATTGAGAAAGACTGCTAAACATGTATTGTGTAATTGTATTGTAGGGAAATCAATATCACAGAGCCCTGCAGAAGTACAGTGACTATGCAAGCTAAGCTGACAAATTTGAGGCGGTAGTTCTGATTATGTTAGTGGAGGAAAGTATATTGTTCTTTGTCTTTTGTTAATTTTTACAGTTCGTTGGAACATATACTAAATTTATGTCATAAACCAGTTAGATTTTGCAGTTTAGAATTATTTTTTCCCAATGTTTTTGGAAAAATGTACATCCAATTAAGAAAAAGTGTGATATACTCTGTAAATATTTACTACATTATCAGTATGTAATGGAACATCCAGTCTGGGGAGTGTTAGTTTGGGATATGTACGTCAACTTTCTTCACCTTTCTTCTATTACAGGGGTTCTGATTCGGATTCGGGGTACATGGGCACAAAAATGTAAAGAAATAGATTAAATGAGCTAATAACTGCCGAAGTCCAATAATATATACGTGACTTTGGTTTAACTTGTGCTTGAACCAGTTTGGTCTTGTTCCTCCCCTCTACCTCCCCATAATATACACCAAAAAATAACTAGCTGCAGTTCCTATATCCGTTAATCCTTATTTAATATGTATGATTGAAATTCGGTTATGACACTAAAGTAGGACATATTTGTGATACAATACATCTGAAGTTGCCTAGCCCAAAAAAAAAAAAGATCCGAAGTTATAATACAATAGAATAGATAGATGAGCATACAGTGTGATATTACAGTATACATAGAAACACGTGCAAACAAACAAACTATGAGCATATATGAACATTTAATTTTCTTCATCTTTCTTCTGTTCTGGGGGTTCTGATTTGGGTTCGGGTGACATCTTGGCAACTAAAATATAAAGAATTAAGATTAAGTGAGCTGATAACTGCTAAAGTCCAATAATACCTATCCAAGCGACTTTGGTTTATTGTATGCTTAAACCAACTTGTTCCTCCTCTCTTACTCACCTTATCAACTATATACACCAACAAATAACTAGCTGCAGTTCGTATAGCCGGAAATCCTATTGTGAGATGTTCCAAGTACTTGTTCATAGAAGGAGGGTACCCAGAGTTGAATAATTCTGTGAAACAAGTAGTTGAAATACCGCTAAATACTCCAAGAAGTAGATATTGGGCAACCAACCAAAACATTGTCATTGGAATCTTAATATTCTTCGGTGGGTCATCTTTTAGTAGTCCGGGGATGCTTCTTATCAGTTTCAGTCTTCAATTATCTATTAAGGCAGAGCACAGAATGGAAGTAATCAGAGCGAAAGCAATTCCAAAGAAGGGGAAATACTTTTTATACTTTACAGGTAAATAACCTTTGAAGGTGCTGTAAATCAGACCAGAGATGAAACTCGAGCCACCAGAGAAGAGATAGAAGATGAGAATAATAACTTTAAGGCGTCCGAGTTTTTGATTCATGTGATTTGATTGTTCAAGAAAGTATTTATTTCTGAGGAAGAATTAATCCGCAGAGTATGAAGGGCATCCACAATGGGGCCATTTGAAGGCAGGTTTTGACATCCTCTACTTCTCTCACACTACAAAGATGCCACTTGTGCTTGTTTTGTATCTTTTGGAAATGTTAGTGCTGTATGGATAGTATAGAGACTAAAGACTAGTCACGAATGCCTCAATTTTGCCTTCTAGGTACCTTTATTAAATGTTCAGAAGGTCCAGTACAGGGACTTTACGTCGCTGATCATCTATACAAGTCCAGATGCGTCCTAACTTAAAACTCCAATTTCCTTTAAAGTTTATTTTATAAATAAAAGTTCGATAAAATTGTTTTGAAACAAAGTTTGATAATTGATACATTGTTTTGACATGAAGTTTGATATTCCTAAGTAAAGAAAGTTTTTAACAATGAACTTTCCTTGTAAAGCTTTCTTTATTGTTTTTTTTCGAGAAATCTGAATCTGGTATGGTTATAATTTAGCCTTTTTCAGTATTGATATTGGTTATCCTGTTTAGCTTAACTGTTCAAATTATATTGTTACTTGCTGAGCTTTTGGCTCATTGATATTTCTCCTGTATCTGACCCTTACAGTTAAGCTTGAAGATGGCCAGACTTAAGAGGACCGCTAGAAAGAGCGTTCACCCAGGACCTTTCCGTTTATTTAGATTTGTAGCTCCTTCTCAGGTAGTTAGTGTTGGCTAGTTAGATGGTTGTTATGGTATTTTGGTTGTAAGATTTAAGAGAAGGTTTGTAGACTTGTAGTAATCTTTTGTAACTCCTTATCGAAGTTATTTTGTTAAGGTTTGTAATAATTAATCTTTTAATTAGTGTAGTTAGTTGCTTGTTTCATGCCATTACCTGTGTAGATCCTGTGAAGTGTAAGGGGTCGATATGTATGCTTTCATTATTCCTTGTTGTTTAAGTTTTATGCTTGATAGTTGTGGCGTGACTCCCCAATCTAGGCCCCCGATTGTGTCACACATGTGTTCAATGATTTTGCGTCTTTCACAAAATTGGATGAAAGACAATTGTTGACTGTTTTAAATGGTACTCCCTCCTAAATGGTACTCCCTCCGTCCCAGCCATTTGTTTACATATGGTTTGGGCACGGAGGTTAAGAAATATGTATAAAGTAGTATAAAAGAGAAAGAAAAGTGGGTGAAGTGGTGTGGCCCATTGATTTTTAATGTATAAAAGGGAGATAGTGGAGTAAAAAGTAGTGTGAAAAGGAAAGAAAAGTGAGAAAGTGGTGGGACCCATTAACTATTTTGGGTAAGTTTTGAAATGTAAA
>PHNY01131176.1:13980-27600 GCA_003724115.2 Anethum foeniculum
AACAATCTCCCCAATTCTATCTCTCTGTACCAGAAAAGAATCTTCTTCATCGAAGGTAAAAATCAAGAAAACCCTTTTCTTTTACCTTAATTGTTAATGTCTATGTGTCTTAAGTTTAACATGTGGTCTTCATGGTTTGTGAGAAGTGTGCTTGATTTAATTTCAAATATACCTCATAGACCTTATGTTTTGACCCGTTTCTTTAGTTCTTTTATGTTGCGTGTCTGATTTTTCAATTATGTATGTTTCCAGGTGAAGGTTCAATTTTTTTCTTCTTGACCTTTTTTTTTGACCTCCTTGAAGACCCAATTTTTTTGTATTTGAAGATGGCTAAGAATTTTACTGTGATATTTTCTTTAGTGTGTTTTTTTCAATTTTAAGCTTTTTTACCCCTAAAGATGAAACCCTCTATATGTTTTGTGGATTTAGAGCCATAAAGTTTAGATCTTTGAAGAATCCCAAGTGTTGTGCTATTTGTTTGAAGAATACCTAGCTTGCTCGAATTTTCCACACGGGTCAAACTCTTTGTTAGCTCAATCCATTACAAGGAGTTTTTATCAGAAAAGTAAATCTCTAAAACTGAAATAAATTAGGATTTGTTAGTCTCTCTTGCAAATTTTTCCCATTTGGCATGGTTTTGGATGTGTTAAAAAACAGGCAATCAAGATAAAGGTATTTGTTTTCTAAAAAGAAACTTTGTAAAACTTTGGTCTAGTTTAGTAGAGGCTTGGGTAAAATGATTAGGTGTATGTTTTTACTCTGCACTAGTTCTCTGTTAAACAGTATGGACATGAATTGGCTGCAGAATTTAGGTATTACATATCCCTGGCTGACTTAGGGTGAATTCTTCTTTATATGTTTTATTAGGAGGCACAACAAAGGGTATGCCTTTATCAACCATCAAGCCAAATTCACTCATGTATAGTTCTCAGGTTGTATGGCTTATTATGTTCTTTTAGGTGCGTTTTCTTGAGATTACGAGCTGGGAAGGCTGTGACATTGAGTCTGACAATCAAGTGGTAATGAACTGATGGTTGGAAGATGATGTGATGAACTAACATTCTAGCTAGTCTTAATTTGTTATTTAAGAGGTAAATTGAGTTGCATATTCTCTTTACTTAATTGTTAATTAGTATATATAAAGTGAAAGTATTGTTGCAGATGAATAATGTTAATGTTTATGTCTGATTTAATAATCAAAATATTATGCTCTGGTTCTTTATTTTCCTACTAACCACCGTTTGGGTATTGTGTTGACATTGCATTGAAATAACACTGTTATATTAAACTGGTAAATATATGGAATAATGGAAACAAGATTGTGATAAATTTTTATATTATATTAGGAAGATTTTGTTTGTATGCTAGTTGTTCACTATATAATTGATTGGATAGTTGCTGATTTTGAAAAATGTTGCACACTATTTTTAAATTAACATAAATATTTGTTAAGTAAAATAATAGGAAGCTTCCTACATGCTAACTATGTTGCTTTTTGCTTGCTAAGCCGTAATACTTGCTCATAGTTTGCCCATAGCTTTAGGTCGAAAACACATTAATTTTTTTAAAAAATAAAATAATTTGATACTAATTGTATGAATTTAAGTAAATTCTGTTGTACTCTAAGTTAGCTACATGAATTATGATATATTCTCATTAATTTAGCGTTATGATAATATATTTGATCGTAAATCATTTATATATGATTTTTTTTCTTAAACTTTTTCCTTTTGTTTGACTATGATATTCATATTAACCTTGTAGTACTATATGAGGATGCTCATGTTTAAGTTTGGTGCTTTTTGTTAATATCATTGTCCAAGTCATGGAGTTGGATCTGCAATCTCAGTAGTAATAAGTGTCTCTCGATATCCACTGAGTCTGGTATGCTGATTTTTTAAAATTCTCTAACATCTCATCTTCTTTTAAAATTTAAGTTATCTTACTACTAATATTATTGTAACAGGGAGAGAAAGAGTGTTCGTACTACTTAAAAACATGGTAATTCAAGTTTGGTGTAACATGTCCTGCTTGTGGACTTTTGCCTGCAGCAGCTGTGCCATCCGCTATTTACCCAACAATGTAGTTTTGCTCCACCGTCTCAACAATATGGGGTTGTAGCTGGTAACTAGTAGTTTCAAGGCCTAGTCTTCTTGAGGCATATGGTCCAGTAATTCTTCCCTCGAGGATGGTTCCAATGACTGGGTGGAATCCTTACTAGGTATGCGTTATAATTTTCTCAATATTTCCATCAATGTAAATAAAAGTGTATTTTTGGTTTTAAATTGTCAAATGACTTTTTACAGGCACCTTTGAGTCCAGTTACATCTCCAAGTACTCAATCTAATGCAAGAGCATGTCCTATTTATGGAATGTCACAATTATCTTCTATACTCAAGTTTATGCTCGTCCTTTTCTCTCTATGAGATCTCATGTTGGGCATTCAGCTTATAACGAGAAAGAACATGCTTTAATTTCTAGAAGGACCTGGTCTCCCTAAATGTTAGTATTACATGAAACCAGGGGAATGCATATTTGGTTGGTCATGTATATACCATCATCCATCAGAATGAAGATCGTAGTGAATGTTGGTTGGCGTAGTATAGTGAACGCTAAATATAGTATATGTTGGTTGGTTAAATTTTAGTTATTTGGTGATGATGTTGGTTGTAATGGTGGATTTTAGTTCACTGTAATAGAAAATATTTGTGGTAATGATATTATATTTGTTTGGTATTGTTTTGGTGTTCCCGTGGCATATCTAGATTAGTATTCTTTTTTGTGTATATAAAACCATTGCCTATCCATCTTTAGCCAATGCGGGCATTTATAAGATGAGTTGTTTTAAATCATATCCCATAACATTAAAGTTTAGTAAAAGTGTTGTGTGTAAGAAAGTACGAGAATGGCTTCTAAAAACTAAATAAAGAAACCATCATGTGAAATGAAGAAAGACAACAATTCAAAAAATAAAAACTATTGTATAAACTATTTCCCAAAATGGTTCTCAAATTGATATATATATATATATAAAAATTGTTGTTATGTATACTTTTACACAACTGATTTGAACTACAACTTAAAAAACCATTGGGCTACAGAGTTTTCAACAATAGTTAAACTTTTCCATCCATTGTCTATATAGCATTGTAATATGTATTATAAAACTGTTATGCTATGTTGTTCTAACAAAGGTTAAAAAAGTGTTGTACGATATTTTATCAGACAAGTGCTGGATATTCAATGGAAAAATTTGAGGTCAGACAATGATGAAAAACAGTTGTGAGATCGTGTTTTTCTTGTAGTGTCTCTCTGTTCAGCAGCACCGGTATCTTCTTCACGAGGAGCTTTAGATTTTTGAGCATATTTAATTTAAGAGGGAGTAATGAGGGACCGCATGCAATTTTCCAGCCGTTACTCTATTTTCTATAGTTATTATAAGGGTAGGATAAATGAGGTTGTTATTTTCACAAACATTATCACTATTTTATCTGGTAGTTAGTCACACGTACCCAGCCCTTTATAAAGCAAACAGAGGTGATTGTAAAAGACAAATGCTTGAATGATAGCTGAATACACAAGTTTCTTTCCCGATGACTTCCTTTGTTGCTCTTCATTAATGCATATACTTTATAAATTAATTTCAATCCTCTGAGACAAACTTATAGTTTAAATATATCTTATACTTCAGTCCCGGAGACAACTTATAGTCTAGTGGGGGTTGGGGGGGCTTATAGTTAATATTAGTAATCGAGATTATGCAAAAATAAGATTTGTAGACAAGATATTAGAAAAATGTACAAGAAGTAAATTGAATATTTATCCTCTTGAAGCAATACGATTATCATATGCTACAAGGTGTACCAGTTTTACATAGGAACTTACATTATCTTGGAAATTTAGGGTGCCCGGGACCTTCCTTCTATTGATATGTTAAAATAAAATTATAAGGAGATCTGATTACATATATATTGACAAGTTTGGCCAACACCTTTTGTTGTAATGGTGGTGGATATCTACTTATAACACCTCTGTTCCATGTTGTTTTTAATTTATCACAAATTAATATCATTACTGAATTTTAAAACATTTATAAATTCTTTTAATATATATATATATATATATATATATATATATATATATTTGTATATATGTATATATGTATATATATATATATATATATAATCAATAATAATTGACACATCGTGTGAGAATATTTTTAAGAGAAGTTTTGTAAATTTTTTAAATTCTTTTCAATTTCAAGAAATTGTGTTGCTTCTTTACAGTGGAAATGGATGCTTCAAAGCCGTTGTTTTTATTCTAGCACGATGTAGAAAATGTATTCTCCGGTTGTAGCTCGTACGAGTAAATATTTGTTAGTTTGTTTTATTTAGATCGATGATACTTGACTTTCTCTTGAAATGTAGTACTAATTAAAAAATGCGCTATTTGTGAATTCTGATCTAGTGAAGGATTGTTGTTATGGTATTGTAAGTCTTCTTTTGTTCGTTCACTTAAATAATCAGAACTATTTATATTTTCATATATGTTTATTTTTATTTCATGTGTAGGACATTTCTAAGGAGTTAAGCAAAGTCATGGACAAACTGAATCATGGCGATTAATAACTGACAATTATTCTCGCTGATGACGAAGATAGCGTATGAGATTTGTAAATCCGGAGAACCGCTAAGAATGTGTAAGAATCCATGATCAGCGGTGGATTGATTTTATGCAAGATCTTTATTTGTCGGTCGGAGAAGTTTTGATGTTTGAAATGACTAATCCAGGCACCTCATTTGATGTAAGGGTGTCTGCCGGTTAATTCGTTGGATTAGATATTATAATATTTATTATTTTTTATATTAAGTTGAATCGTGATTGGTTTGTGAAAATTTTACACAAATTTGATTGAATTTTTTGTTTTATGTAAGGGTCTAAAACTAATATTACATGTGAATGTTTATTTCAGATTGATGCAATAATAATTTATTTTACAATGTTATGGTTGTTTTTATGGTAATATTATTTAATATTGATTGTTATTGATAATGTAATGGTGTAATGAATGCATTAATTTATATCAAAAAAGATATCCCTGTCCTAAAAAATGACCGCTCTGCAAAAATACCAATTCTTTTTTACTATTCACAAACCAAAACAATGACCGAAACGTGCAATTACAAGTAAATACCATAGAACTTTTGACTTCCTTCATAAGAAAGCGGTCAGTATTAACCAGTCAATATTAGTTTTTGGTTTGGTCGGGTTTAATGTATAGTCTTTAAGAACAAGTTTACCAAGAAATGCAAGTAAAGAATCAAATGACTTCTTGGAGCATTGTTCCACATTCTAAAATGTAACAATTTAGAAGTCAGTGAAATTTTAAATTAGAGCTTCCGAAACTTTGAGATCCGCATAAGAATTGAATATTATATAGATTTGGTGATTCTTCGATGTTACTATTACCCGTAGCTAGAGTATAATCATTATTTCCATCACTAACATATCGTAATAACGCATTTAAATCAAAAAAATTCAGCAATCTATTCGTAAAATGCTTAGATTTTTTTTGAAGATTCTTTCTTTTCAGCGTGTAAAGTCCATGTACCATAATGTTGTATTAATGTAAGAGAAGTTCAACATTAGCATCATTCATCGAAATAAAAAATTTACATTCGATTCACGGCACTACTACAGATTTTAACTTGCATAGCGTTTATTTTTGCACTTGCATAGCACTTTTAAACGCTATACAAGCCAGTGCTATGCAAGTGCAGTTGGCTTGTATAGCACTTTTTTAGGTGCTATTTAAGTACATTACTTGGACAACACTTATAGAAACGCTATATAAGGAAGTGCTATCCAAGTACAATACTATTTAAGTTTTTTGGATTACATAATATCACTTGCATAGCTCTTTGAAAAATGCTATGCAAGTAGTCTAATTTTCTTTTTAAAAAAAATTAATTTTGTTAGCCTTTCTTCATATTTCTAATTTTATTATGCTGCCATTTTTTTTACTAGTATTCCGAAATAAAGCTCGTGAATTAAAAATACAATAACAACTGGAATATGCTCCATGCAAATCATAATTCCAACTAAAACAAGAATAACAACTCAGATCCCTCTAATTGAAATATTTCTAAATATCAACACTTCTATAAACTTTATGAAGATCCAATACACACAAGTCAAATCTTCTAAATTGAGTCTTACAATGAATAATAGAACTACAGTACACAAATTAAAACAAAACATAAGAAATTACTTTCTGACAATTGCCTTTAGAAAAACTATTGTACAAGTACCCTGCTTCCAACCAAACATTTTATCTCGAGGATAGATCTTCAATCTCCGGGAATATGTAAACTGTATACCAAAAAAATATGAATTACTAAGATCATATAAAGTAATACACGTTTAATTTACTAATAGTAGTTTAACAAATAAATACCTATAAGTGGGTGTATGTATTAGCAAACTCTTAGGATTCAAAATCGTCATGGAAAAATATATAAAGTATCTTCACATAAGTGAGGAAAGGGTACCATTAAATAATTTTGAGGCTTAACCTGAGCCCTGCATGGTACTCTTGAAGAAGCCACCTAGGTACGCAATAACATTACCATAAAGGTAAAATCCCTGCAACTATACAAGCTGAACAACCTGCAAAGTTAATACAAGTCAAATTTTGTTTCATGAGTTAGGTTACTAGTAGGATGCAAGGAATCATATCAATATAAAACCATGTATAATTTAATTTGCTTATGTCATACGTCGCACAAAAATTATAAAAGAAAAACTAAATTGCATCACAAATTAATTAAAAGTTATTTCCATGGTCATACTAGTAGATGTAGTCTAGGTTGACAAAGCTGACCTCACAAGCTTAACAGTTAACCAGCGGATTTAGCTAAGATGCAACAAGCTGTCAGATTCATGACAGTAGGAAGTAAACATATATATGTGCAATGACTGAGTTACAAGTTCAAATTTCAGTAACGAAACTTACAAAACTACAAAGAATATTTCTAGCAGATTATAAGAAGATTCAAATTTCACAAAATTCAGAAATCTAAAATTGAGGATAGACACCTTGAACAAGTCACACAAGCCTCAAAGTCTGCATCCAGTATTCCGTTGTGCCTTATTAAAAATTCAGCTTATCATTTATCAGAAAAGGCTATGATTGACAAGGCTTTTCTAATAGAAAGTACCTAAATGTATACAAACCAAACAATCAGCATGTACAATAAAATAATCATGCATCAAATTTACCCTTCTAGCACAAATTGGACACACACATGGACATCTCTGTTCAGCTGACTGCAATATAGATAAGGAATTTCAAGTGCAGCTCCCTAGTGTCGATAAATATGTATACTAAATACAAGCTATCTAACTACATATTTTATTCCTACCTTACTAAAACAAGTTTTTACTAACTACTAGTAGACACTGAGTCACTTAGAAATACATGTAAAATTAAGCAAATAACAACCAGTAGCAACACCACTTTTGTGATAGCCCTTCCTAAAAAGACAAAATAAAATTTAAAAGTAATTTTTTTACCCTCTTTATCACATCGCCTGATGCAGTAGTGAAAGAACAGAGCATCATCCATATGGTTACATGTCCAACTTGAGGGCCAGCAATTACTACATTTGATATTTGAAAAATGACTTCTACCAGCGCTAATCGAGCATACATATATCTTCCCAATATAACTAGCTGCAAACTGAGATATTAGTCCACCATGTACTTTTTTTTTTTTTTAAATTGTCATACTTAAAAATGAAACTAAAATTTACAATTGCTTCATTTGAACAGAACCTAGTGAAAAAGAAACATAGAATCAAGTACAGCATAGAATTTAACTAGAGTGCAAAGAATCGTGCTTACAGGTTACGTGCTACAAAGTATACGATTGTTTGTAACTCCTGCGACATTACATCTCTATTAACTCCATCTCTATCAGCAATGTATACTTTATCACTAAATCAAACAAAGACAAAATAAAAATAATACGAATCAGACATACTTTTTAATATTTGATAAATGCTGCTTCTTCAAGACATAACATGCAAATAGAAAATTTCCATACAATTTTACAAGCCAAAATTAGTAATGTATACATATGCACAACATTTTATATATTGAAAAATAAACAGAATAAAGAAAACAGAGGATATAACAGGCTAGAATCATTAATAAAATAACTTCAGTTCTATATAAATACACATACACATCTATGGAACATATATAACTAAAACAAATTGAGATAATACATATCACGTACGTATAAAAAAACATAGCAAGTGATAAACTACCCAGCAAGTCTAGAACCCGATTAGTCAAGAGTTACCTAAGGAAAATCCCAAAATTAAGAACCCTAAAATTAACAAATCAATTTAAATGAAATATGAAATTTAGCTGCGAAGATTCACAAACTGAGTTAAGCAGAATGCTACATGATATAGTGATTTGCTCAATTGAAGTGTTCGATTTGCTGCAAATACCCAAATCAAATCAATTTATTCATAGAAGATCCGTTATCTCAGTCAAGACCCAGAAGATCAGAGAACACCCATAACATTCTTGCCAATTTTGCTGAAATATAATTGAATTGCCGATTAGAGAAAATCACTATATCGAAGTAAGATGTATTGCAGAATTTGCTCGATGCAGTTATGTAGAAAAGAAACGATGAGATGCTATCTGAGATAGAAACCACAACTGTAGCTAAAAATAAAATAATAATTATTTACTAAGATAGCGCTTGTAAAATGCTACTCCTCTGTCCCAACAATTTCTTTACAGTTTCCTTTTTGGGATGTCCCATCCAATTTTTTACATTTCAAAAATTACGCAAAATAGTTAATGGGTCCCACCACTTTCTCACTTTTCTTTCCTTTTCACACTACTTTTTACTCCACTATCTCCCTTTTATACATTAAAAATCAATGGGTCCTACCACTTCACCCACTTTTCTTTCTCTTTTCTACTACNGTTGGTTTCGGAAAATAAATTAAAAAAAGAATAATTACTTATAATACACTAGCTTGCATAGCGTTTGTTAAAAAGTTGTTCAAGTCGAAACTTACGTAGCGCTCACATAAACAAACGCTATGTTAGTATTTTAATTTATTTTATATTTATTTTTAGTCTTTTTTATAATGTCGTGTATATCATTTTTTTAAGAAATGTTATGTAAGTAAGTTACTTGTATAGCACTCGTGAAAAAACGCTATCTAAGTAGTGTCTCCTAAGTTGAATTTTGTAGTAGTGCGAACATCTTATTTTTCAACCTCTCATCCCTTTTTTACGGGCAAACTTCAAAAAATATTTCACACCATCCCAATATTTATTGTTTTATGAAAGTAAATTCTTTTTTAAAAGTCAATTCATCCATATCCGATTATGATTTGAAATTTAGCAATACTTATATTGATTAATTCATTACACATTTATTATATAATTATGATAAATCAACTAAAAATGAATATTCATTTTTACCACCACACTTAATCTTCAAATAAAATTCATAATTAAACAACACATATTGAATGATCTACATTAAAAAGAGTTTAAATAAAACACACACACATGTGTGTGTGTGTGTGTGTGTATGTTGAATTTCGAGGAATAAAACGCAGCGGAAACAATACTATAAAATGTTAAAAATCAGAAAACTCGAAACCCTAAAGCATGATCCATGCAAAAAATGAGATTTAATTCTTAGATCAGATGGGTTTACCTTTTGAAGCTTTACGAATCGGTTGACAGATGGAGGTCCTAGTTTTATCAATCACCACGTATCCCGTCTTGAGCGATCTACGCCTTGAAGGTATCCACACGAATGATCGAACGGAGGATGAGTGTGTACTAACACTGAATCTTGAAGCCGCATTCTATCTCTCTTTCTGTCTCTCTCAAGCTGCTAGGGTTTTGTGTTTTATCTTATAAAACGTGTAACCCTAATTTTGCAGAGTAATATGTTTATATAGGCAAGAGAAAAGACTTTTAACCCTAAACT
Source organism: Anethum foeniculum (assembly GCA_003724115.2). Lineage (NCBI taxonomy): Eukaryota > Viridiplantae > Streptophyta > Magnoliopsida > Apiales > Apiaceae > Anethum > Anethum foeniculum. The sequence continues at coordinate 24,020 of PHNY01131176.1, forward strand.
AATTTTAGAGTTATTAATTAAATTCGAAATTCTAATTATTGTAGATTAAGTCTCACTTAATCATCCAACAACTTAATTTCAGATTTAATAGTAAATTAGAATTTCTTATTTATTTAATTAATTAAGTCACACTTAATTAATAACAAATAATTCGAATTACTTATATTTAATTTAAATTTAATAATCCTCCAATCATTCTTTGTGTGACCTTTAGGTTATTATTACGCTGGCAACAATTTTAAATCTAATTTAAAATCATAAACAATAAGCGGCACCTAGTAATACATCGTTGCTACCCAAGTAATAATAATTAAATCGGTGATCGATTAAACCTTTTGTGAATAATGTACAATGTAATATAATCCCTTTAACCACATATTATAGATTAAACTCGATGCATGTTATGTGTCATCCTCTTCAAAGTAAAATTCAGTTTCCTTGATCAATGAGTAAACTATCATACCAAATTAACATTTGAGCGCAACCACACATTTCATAGTCTAACTCACACAAGAGGCCAATAATATCACTCCTAAAATAGGAGGGTTAAATCCTTTCTAGATCATTAATATTTCTCGTATGATTCATAATATACCCGAGGTACACTTTTATCATTACCCAAACAAAGATAACTTTTAATGTAATCAAAATATATTAATTCTCATGAGGGAGGATTAAACGGTAACTCCAAAACCCGGGTAACTGAGGAACTCAACTATAGTGTTGACATGTGTCACATAGACGTGTTATATGACAGTGTCACATAACGTCTGTTTGGAGTTAATCATGTCCAATCAGTTTTTTTTCCCTTTTTTCTTTGGGTTGTTTGATCTATATTCAATTAAGAAAGTAGAAATATAATTTTCATAACATGTTTTTTACAATTGTAAAGAAAGTATCGATAACATAATTTTCTAAAATTATTATTATTGGAAAAACTATAATACATTAAACAAGTACACGATAAAAGAAATTAGGATCAAGATAAGTTATTAATAACATAAACAACTACAAATTTTAAACATACTAGGACAAAAAAAATTTAATCAAAGAAAAAAAAAATTAAGAGCACGTAAAAATTAAATATAGCAAAACATAAAAATATAAGACACAAAATTAAATTATAGAACATAGAAAATCATACTTCACCTCAAAATTTAAATATTATGAAAACTAAACCAATATAAAAATATATAGAACACATGAAACATATATTACATAACATGAAATTTAAATAGATTATAGCTATTTAAATCTATTTAAAGAACATGCCAAAAACATAACAAAAGTATAAAATTACAGAACACATAAAAGTTAGACTCATAAAAATTTGAAGAACAAAACAATATATAAAAATTATAGAACACATAAAGATTAATGAACACCATTCAAAATTACAGAAAATCAATAAAAATTATACGGTACATGAAAAAAGTAAAGAATCCTATAATTTTTACATAAAATTACAAAACACAAATAAAAATTAAAGAACACTTAATAAGAATATAAAATATAGAAAAAAAAATTAAAGAAAACATCAAATTTTACAGAAGATGCAACAATAATTACAGAATAAAGAAAATTTTATATTAAAGAAATTTGATAATACAAAAAATTGTAAAACATATTAAAACATCCTATTATATTATGGAGCGTATAACAAAATTACATATACAAACAATAGTTTATAACATGATGGGATACATACAATGAAAATATACATAACACATACTAAAATTATTGTTATAAATTTAAATAGTATAAATAATATTGAAAAGAAAATTCAAGAAAAAATATTATAGAACACAACAAAAAAACATTATAAAACATGTATTTTAGTCATTGAAGCGGTTTCCATTTTTAAACACGTGTATATTTAACGACGTGATAGTAGGGTTAAGAGTTACCAAGTTACTGATAAATAGAGTTACCACTGAATCTAACCCTAATTCTTATATAGAAATATAATGATTTCATGTCTAAGTACCATTACATCATTATTGAGAATTACTTATCATAGACACATAGAATCTCACATTAGGTCAACAAACACACCAGTCTCAATGCGTTATTATTGTCCCTTAATAATAATACTCGACTAAGGATCTTTAGGAATATTGATATTATTCTCATAATCTCATTTCTAAGTCACGTACTTAGAGATATAGAATGCATATCATATTTCAAGGACATTTATTAATCTAACATTTATATAGCAGTAAATTTAGATGGAATAAATTATAAAGGAATAATCGATAGAACATTAACATTACTAATCCAAATGTCTTATACTAAAAACATAATAGGGTAAATGATACATGTTTAAACTTACATTTAACAAGTTTTAGAGCTTCTCTTTGAATTTTATCTTGAAAATTTTTCACTCGCCCACTTTTCTCTCGCAATTTAACATTAAAAAATAGAAAAAGAAATGAAGAACAAAGACGAATGATGATGAAGTAAAAACTTATCAAAGATGCAAATTTGAATCTCACAATCAAATCCTTTAAAGTAATATTTACCGCCTAGCTGTAGTTAATTGTTTGGAGCATTAACTATAGAACATAACCGTGAAAAGTGGTTGGTCTTGATTATTGAAAAGTTGGTCGGGTTTAACTGATGTGGAACAAATTAAAGCAAGTTCTTAGTACGGTGGTCCCACGAAGGTGGGTCCTACCTTTTATATTGGTCAATCTTAATGATCAATTTAAATAACTTGGAATAAGTAAAAAAGTGCTCGTCAATATAGATCCCACTATCATATCCAATCAATATTAGTAGTGGGGTTTGTCCCTAAGAGTAGTTCCAATGCGTGCCCATTTGGTGCTTTGGGACACACAAAGTGACCTGGCCGGGTGAAAATATTAGAAATTAAAATTGCATGTTTTGAAACAAGTGGCCACGGGCACTGGGAAATGATTTTGTTTATTACTCTAATGTCATTTAGTCAAATCTTATCTGCCTAGAGGTGCAAGTGTGCACCGCTACTAATCAAAAGTGTGCAAAAGTGTGCAGAACTAAAGTGTGCACATTTACTCAAAATATAATATAATATATGTTATGCCCGTTTTTGGGCATGGGACCTAAATAGGCCCATTATGATTCATTCCACTATGGGCCTCACAAATGAGCCCAAACGTGTTTGTCTATTGAAGGTCAATGGCCCGAAGCTTATTTAGGGGACACCTATTGTCAGGGACGCGTGGGCACCCCTTTGTAAGGGTCACATGCCGCCTCAGTGATAGGGTCGCCAGCGAGCCTAGGGGTCGCCGTCCTAGTACTAGCGAGCCCGCCTTGGAGGCCGCATCGCATAAGTACTGATATATTAAGAGGACTGGCAGGCCAACCCTTTCAGGGTCGCCTCGTTACATGGCAGTATGCGAGCCTCGCCCTTCTTAGGGGCGCTCCGCTATGAGACCAATGGCCGTGGTCCCCTCCAGGGGGTCGCCTAGGCCTGGTCGCTGCAATTTTACAGATGGCCCTTAGGGGGCGCATATGAGGACTCGATGCGCCTCCATGATGTCCCCTAGCGGGTTAATGCCTTGTTTGGTGACCATTCTACAGCCTTAAAGGCTTGGGCT
>PHNY01131223.1:4733-16357 GCA_003724115.2 Anethum foeniculum
ACAAAAATAGAATAATTCATGTCGAATTTATACTAGATTTGTTTTAAATAGTTTGAGATTAAAACCTTGTAATCTGTACCGTATTTGTAACACCCTTCAAGTTTAATATAAGTTATATTTAACTTGAACCTTGTTTCAATTTTTATTCCGTAANATTTGTATTCAACCCCCTCCTTCTACAAACATATTGGGACCTAACAAATACTAATATATCTGGATGTAATTGAATGAGTACAAGTAATTTAACTTTTATGTGTTTAAATACAAATGGGTAATGATTAGCTAGTATATTCCCATGAAATAATACAAAAATAAAATAAAATTATCTATCTAGGGCAGGAAGAAGCCAATTAAAAATAATGAAAAAAATAAAACTAAATCAAACTTCCTATTGAGGGACTGATCGTTGCCGAACCGTGCCTCTAGTATCTCTAACTAAAAATCTACTAAGCTTCAGAGAAAAACTTTTCAATATTCAAAACCTCTCATTCCGTAAAACCCTTTAATTTGATAATCAATATTTAGCACAAATATCCTCTCGATATGCAATCATCACCATCTAATCTGAGCTTCTAATCAAATCACGACAATAGTTAAGATCATGAGCACGTTCATCTCTGTCATTGCCATTTTGTTTAATAATTTGCACACAAGTCAGACTATCAAGGTGAACTTCCAAATATTTTATTTGAAATATCTCGCTAGCTAAAGAATTTTGGTTATGGATAATACTTTTAGAAACTGTATAATGACTAAAGTTTGCCAAGAAAAATGAGACAAATGTTCCTATATGATCTCGTATAATTGCTCCATCATATGGAGGACCATGAGATCTCTTTGCAGATCTTGAGAACATACCACCCTTTTGTCGGACATGCCAAATCAAATAATATATATTTGTTCTATATTCTGAATGTTTAAATATCTGCCAGAATTTTGTATCCTACCATCTGCAGACATTTATTAAAAAATATCAAAAGGTGACTAATATGAGAACTTTAATTGATAAGGCTTTCAATTTTTTTTTTGTACTTCAATATCAATTATTTCATTGATTAGTAAGTTATTTATTCCGGAAGTTATCTTGATTGTAAAAAATATTTCTTTATTATTAATATATCAATATTATTTTGTTAGTTTAAAAAGTTGTTTGAAATATTAGTGTGTCTAGTCCACTTAGTCGATATACTAATATTTATATTCACTCTAAGATGAACAATTTTACGGGTATAACAAGAAGAGTATGTAACATAATTTGTTTTGCTTTTAGTATTTTTCATGAATTTCATATATTTAATTCCCAACATGAATCACATCTCACAAATACTTAGGCATATTTAATTATAAAATCATCATTTCTGAAAAATTATTTCGTCTAAAAGGATATCATCATCGTGATGATCTAAATGACAGAATGTATTATATGGTATGAGTAATATACATACATGTTTATTTCGAAAAATCAATTATTATATATAATCTAGTATTTTATTCACCAATAATTGTAAAAATAGTATTAATAATTAATTTTATAATCTTGTATTTCATTTAAATATTGTTTATATTAGTATTATTATTATTATTATTTCAATACTCACTATTTCATAATTTAGTAGTCATATATAATTTTTTTATGATCAAACTGACTTAATTTTTGATTGAAAATTTTCTAGTGATATATATTAAACTCAATATGTATTTAATATTTTCTAACGGTATAATTTTTTTTAATCGATCATATACAATATGAAATATTTTTTTAGAGTTTGCTAAATTTGAACATAAAAAATCAAAGAAAACAAATAAATCGGGACGAATGGAGTAGTAACTTCAATTGTTTAGAACTATATATATAATTAAATCAATAAATATAAAAAAAATCATGATTAAAAATATTATTCTATAAGTTACAATGATAAAATACCAAAAGTTTCTTTCACGGTACACATACATATTAAGTGCATGATTAAAAAACACAAATGATGTTAATAATATTCATATTTAGTTAGTATATGATCGATTAAAATAATAATATTATTTTAATAATATTCATATTTAGTGATTTGTGTTTTTCGCATATAATATTGGTGGAATTTTTACAGTATTTCTCGTGAAAGTTTAGTATACCTTGATATATTTGGAATTTTTTTCGTTAAAAATAATTTATATGGTATATTATAGAATCGAAGTGATAGGGAATTAAATGACTTTGATCATCAGGGTTTTGAAACTATATGTTGTAGGTATTATTGTCTAACTATTACATAATAAATAGTGATTATAGGCATACATCATCTAAATATCACGTATGAACTAGTGATTTGTGAATTTTTTTTATAAATCTTACCACTTAAATATCAACATTTTAATAATCATACGTGGTGTTTTTTTTTTTTAATTCTTATAGCATTTTGAATAAGTTTAGATATAATTATATATTATTATTTATTAAATTAAATATTTTCAATTAATGCTCCATTTAATCAATTCGATTAATCACTGAAACGTTCCTCGGCTAATGCCAATTTTCGTCTTTGGAACATTGCTTTAAATTTGTCAAAAAATAATAAAGAATATAGAAGAATAGTATATATGAAAATAAAAAATATTATTGAAAAAATTAATAGATGAATGACGTACTAAGTTGAAATTAAAATATAAATATCAAATAAGCAATGGTATTTTAAAACGTTTCAGATTATTAAAAATAATAAATAAATAAATTGAGTTATATAATACATTGGGTCACGGTGTATCAAGTAAATTAGAAAAAATAGTGGTAAAGGTGAAAAACAAAATTAAAAAAAAAAAAATTTGGAACTCATAACAATACACCGGGGACCCCTGTGTGTATATATATCCTAAAACTAAAACTCCCCTTTGTCCGTTTGAAACATCTCCGGTCGCCTGCGGCGTGTCTATTACTTTTAGGTCCAATTCTTACTCCCTCATGCCTCTTCTCCTATATTCTCTCTGCTTTTATTTTGATTTCCTAATATTTTCTTTATTAATTCATCACTTAGATTAGATTTCCTTATATGCTTCTGTGTATGGATTCATTATCTGTATCTATAAATTTATGATAATTTCTCTTGCCTTGCTTATCATTTTCTTTTGTTTACGTTTTTAGCTGAATTTGTGTAGATTCTATTTTAAGCCTAAGTGTACAGATTAGAGAATTGTATATATGCCTGTGTGTTACTATCTGTCGTTTTTTTTAAAAAAAAAAAAAAATCTGTAATTGCACGTTATCTTCCAGTGTTAAACTTCCAACTACTGATGTGTGTTTTAGGCAGTTGATTGTTTAGGACTGAATTAATATCCAACACTGCATATTTTTTTTTTAAAAAAAAATAATAATTTGTTTTCCAAGTCACACACATATATTTATGCCTTTTAATTTGGTAGATGGTAGCTTAATTCAAATCTTTTTCGTTATTTGCTGATAGGAGACTGTTATGTGGTATTTTTTTCCTTAAATTGTTAGCAAACTAGTTCGATCTTAGTTTTAAGGTTGTAAAAAGTAATTCTATTATGTTCTTATAATATATGAGTAGTTACATGTGGTATGTTTTGATCTTCTTCTATCTCCTGTCTTAATTACATAGCCTAACCTAAATTGATAAATGATCTCTTATCTGTCATTTAGATCTTACTGACCAGACTCTTAAGTGTATGTTCAATAGTATAAGATGGCTTTCTTTTCTAAAGTAGGGTAAAAACGTATCTTGTGAGAATTATTGGTTTTATTTCTCTTCTTAATTAGATTGTTTTTATGTTTTAGCAGGGGCAGCTAATTTTCTTTACTTGCTTTCTATCTTTGTACTGATCTTTGGATTTTCTTCTATGATGAATGATGAATCACTATCATTGTTTACCCAATTAAGATTGTGGTTCTGTCACTTGGCCTAATTATGCGACTTGTAAAAATTTGCACATACTTCCTTTTTACCTTATCGAGTAAATAAGACTTCTTGCACTAGGCATACAAGATGAATCTGTAATGAACTCTTAAAACCTGGGTTACTATCCTCAAATATATTTCTGTAACCTAGAGGTTAATATGGCTTGTAAACAGGTGCTGAAGTCAATTTCAAGTATGACTACGGATCAGGGCAAAAAAATTCCATTATCGAAGCCATTTGTAACTAAAACAGGAACCGCCAATAAAGGAACTGTTGCACCTTCCCTTGGTAAGGTTGATATCAGTGCAAGTGAAAAAGCCTATAGTTTTCAAGTTGCTTTGGCTGGTGTCTCTGGCAAGCAAAGTAAGTAGTCAATTTTATCTGATTATTCCTTGCCTCGTTTCTCCTGTACATATACATTGTGCGCACACTATAAGTTCATGTATCTTTTATTTCAAAAACAATCTTATCTATGTTGTAGAATAAAAATTTGTTATAAAGTAAAATATATTCGCCTTCAAGTTGATTAAAAGTAGAGACATCTTTTAATAGATTACAACATAAAGGGACTGCAGTTACTACTGCTTCTAAAGTGCAATACTACAAGATCATATGTCCAGCGTATGCACACAAAGTAATATGCATGTAAAATCGTTCTAGTTCGCATTGAATGGTTTAGTAAGTTTATCAGATATTTATCACTACAAGGTTGAAAGAGAAACCACTTTCTTGTGTGTAACTGTTACTTTGCTATTGAATTTGAAAGAGAAACAACTATAGTTTTTCTACTGACTGTTACATGCTTAAAATCTTACAACATATGATAGGTTTGGGGCTTTGGCCCTATTTAGCATAGTATAAGTTATTAAGAGCTCTTTGCCAAAATAGCATAATTCCTTTAATTTCTAAAATTCCGTAGCTATCACTCATCACATTCATGTCTTTCTTTCAATTCAACAGCTTTAGTGCTACTTAAATTATACAAGGTTTTAAAGAGCATAATGTATTGGGGTGATTGGTTAATGGGATGTCCCGGTTGATGGGAATTGGAATGTTAGTCCCACGTGTTAGTGTTTAGATGTGGGAATTAATGTGTTGGAATGGCAATTTTATTTCCATAAACTAGGTAACTTGTTCATTATTTTCCCCTTGGGATTCCAAAGCATTCCTATTTCCAATCTATTCATTTTTATTTTCATTCCCCTTTCTCATCAATAATCCAAAAGCCTCCATAAATATTGTATAAGCCAAAGCCTCAGTCTCTCAGATGGATCCTCATTTCATTTATCTGATACTTCATGTCAGAGGGAGTTCAATCATATCCCTCTAGATTTCAAAAAAGGGAAATTTATACTCTTGATTCTTCAAACTTTAATCTACTTAAGTAAGCAACTTTCAATCCAAGAACCATGAATATGTTGGTATCAGCGTATGCACAATGAAATTATAATCAGTTGCCAGAATTACAGGGACTAGGTAACCGAAAGTCTAGCTTCACTGGTTTAAAGAAATTGAGATCCCGCTTTAAATCAGAAAAGATTATCTCTATACTGGAATAGGAATTTGATTAGGGGATTTTGTGGTCACCAGTCACTACTCATTTGGCAAGCCTTCTGTTGTCATCGACAAGAGGGCGAGAATAATGGGGCAGCAGCAAAAGATAGGTTTTGTGGCAACCCCTAGGCCCAAGAAGTGTGCAAAGCATTACCATCTATAACATATTGTATATTCGTATATATGCATTAATTATATGTGCTCCCCTTCATTCCCAAATTATATGGCATTTCCTATGCTCCATGATACTGCATGTCAGAAATCAGTAATAATTTTATGCAGTGAGACATATAGGCTTCAATCTTCATTATCTGACTTGTCTAACAGATTGTATATTTTTAGTATAAATTACGAAGATTGAGATTATTGCGTAATGATTCTTTCCACTTCAATGTATTAGGTGATTTAAAGTGCAATGTCCGCGATGATGGAAGGGTGAAAATAGAAGGCATGGTCAAAGGTACCAGTCTTCAAGATGCCAATGTCCTGTATGAGGTGAAAATGCAAGAATGTTCCCCACCTGGACGTTTCTCTGTTTCCTTCAATTTGCCTGGACCTGTTGATCCCAGGTTAATGTCAGTGAGTTATAAACAGGGTATCCTGGACGTTACCGTGATGAAATTCAGAATACCATATTTTGCAAACAACAATCACTGATTTCCATCTCAGTGGACTAGGCAAACTTGCTTATCATCTTGCAAATAGATTGAGAATCCCATTTTTGGATATTTTTTCCTTTCTTTATTTTAGTTCACTTACTAAATTCAGGAATTGCAATGTTGATTCACATTGCTGTAGGGATTCTGATAAAGATGCCAATGTTATGTTCTTTGATTAACTTTGACCACCATTTGTGTCAATGGGTAATGTCAGATGTACTTTAGATAATTCTGTATCCTGTATGCAAATATTATCATGGTTTCAACTTATCATATTTACATCTGTATGTAATCAGATACTCTTTGAAACCATAATTTGTGTTGGAGATTACACAATGTCTATTTGATGATGATGATAATTACTTTCCGGTTGTAAATTAATATAAAATTTCAATTCTGATTACGCACTTCATGGTACAAAGTGAAAGGCAGAAGTAGATTTAAGTAGCAGAAAACATGAGCAGCGGCAGAGAAAAACAGTATCAACACTTAACAGTGTGCCGAAGACAAGGTCACTTGATTTTTGTAGGAAAAGATCCCAATCTGTATATTCCACAAGTGCCTTCAGGCTTGCCTATATTTCTCCTCATCCGAATATAGCCTTTTTCTCCCCACTTAGATCCCCATGAGTTCTTAACAATGATGTAGTCCAAATCCTTTGCGGTTCCATATCCAACTGCAGTCACTCCATGGTCCAACCGAAATCCACAAAACCCATCAAAAACACCCTACAAAGAAACAAATAATCATAAGTTGATCCTCCAGTTCCAAGGTAATTAGTTAAGAACTGACTACTTCAGTATGTACGTGTGTTGGAGATAATTTAGTAGGTATACATATATGTAGTTTATGTACATATATATATATATATATATGCTTCCATCTAGGTAGATATATTATATATATGCTTCCATATGTATCAGATCTCAAGAGGCTTACACCACTATAAAATTGGAAATCACGTCCAGAAGCAGAGATAGCCACACTTATGGGCTGGTGTGCAAGTGCCTTTAACATGCTCTCCTCGTTATTCTTTGGTATGTTATGGTACCCGTTAATAGTTACTACCTCAGTTTCATCCTGAAACATGTTTATGAAAGGGTGAATGTATGAACAAGGATAATTACTATCATATGATTTTAAGTACATATTATCTCAGAAATAAAGGATAAGATCAACCTATGCAGCTAGAATAAAATTATGATTTAGGAGGTGTTGACTCATTACTAGTATAAACTATTTACCTTTTTCTCATCACAAGTGCCTTCTTTCATGATATACGGGTAGTCTTCCTCTTTATGAAGCCCGCCATGGGTCATGATGTAGGTGAATGCATGTTCCATGAGACCTCCATGGCAACCATTGTTGAAGGAGGTGTCACAATCAACTAGTTCTTGCTCAGATAACGCTGTTAAATTTCCGGTCACAATTTGGTTTATTCCCTCGACAGCAGCCACTGTTGAGAATGCCCAACAACTTCCTGCACATACACATATTCAGTGTTGATAAATGTAATTGCATTTTCCCATTCATTGTTGTAACTTGTAACTGTATCCAGTTTTCTAGGACTGTATCTGTATACTTACCACATGAACCTTGGTTCTTGACATTAGTGACAGCTCCTTTCTTTCTCCAGTCCACAGACTTTGGCAAATTCACAACATCTTTGTAAATGAAATCTTCAGGACTTGAGTACTCTTGCCTCTTGAAGTAGTCGACATTGAGGCCCAAATACCTGTTTCTGAACTCCTCATGGCTTAAATCAGCCAACTCATTCAATCCGAGCCAGTAGTTGCTAATTTTCTTGTTTGTTTCGTCAATGTGTATCAGGTTGTCCTTAAAAATCTCAAATCTATGCAACTTGTCTTCAATACTGTCATAACTCTTGCCATGCTCTGCTCCCCATGATTCAAATAGATTATTCAGTTTAAGATTGCATTTCAAATCATCCGGGGAATAACCCAGAATTGAAAAGTCACGAGCCAATGCGTGGTAGGCAAAATTTGCCCAGAAAAAACACAGAATAAGTGAAGTAAGTGGTGATGAAAAAAGTGTCATTTCCCCCTCAATTAACTGAAATATATATAAGAAGATAGACAGAGGAGGATGAAAGAAGATGCATTAGGGCAGGAGTATATATATGGTTCTGCTGCATGACTTACTACATATTACTGTCAAGTAAAGTTGTTGAAATGTACACAACTGAACAATAGGAGGCGTTAAGGTTGGTTTTTGTTTTGGTAAAACTTTAGGAACAAGCATGTCTTGTTCTGATTATATTTTAAATTCAAAGTTGATGTTGAAATGTGAAACTCTTTCAGTCTCTACATGCAGACTATGGCCGCCTACTTTGTCGCTTATATGGAGTGAGTTGAATTCTTAAAAGCTGTGTCGTAGAATGATTTCTTAACTGTTCCTGAAATATATACCGACAAGTCAAGTTTCTTTCTCGTAGTCTTATGCAATGTACTAAAGAAGAATTAGTGATTTGTGGATGGGCGAATTAAATTTGTTGGCCTCCTAGCGTAACCAGGGCAGAATTTTCGCATTTGAATGTGCTTGAGTTTCTGAATTTCTTTTTATTCTAATTACTTTATTAAAACTCTACTTTCTATTTTGGCATATTCGTATAATTGTATCTCTTGATTATATAAGCTGCTGAGCTTGACCGCCCATCCTTTTCATCATCAAAAAAATAGTAGAACGCAGCAATCAATAGTACAACTATAACACACGCCAGAAGTCGAACTCTTGACCTCCTGTAAGGGGGACAAAAACCCAATCACTGGGAGACACGGAAGTAAGTGGAATGTCAAGTTCGGTGGTTACGAGTATGTAGCAGTCCTCCGGAGTCGAGCTGCGCGCAAGCTGGCCAGCCCGGACACCAGATTATATATAAAAAGACACCGGATTATCAAAAAAAAAAAAAAAGATTGGGAGCAAGCAAGCGCTTATTTTATTTTATTCATCCAGTACTACTGTAGCTGATGTTTCATTCTAGTTTTATTCGTCCAGTACTACTGTAGCTGATGTTTTTTTTTTTTTAAATTACGAAATTTGATTCTTTTTGAAGAATTCTCAAGTTAGAATTGTGTACAATCCAGGAGAGGGTGTGAACAATTTTTTGTTATGGATGAAAAGTTACTTTGAAATGTTTTTGTATAAAAAACAACTATAAACCCGATTAGCAAGTTAAAATCCATCACTTGCCCGGACACCAGCAGAAGCAAGTTTATCGGTCCAGTATGTGGAACTTGTTATCCATAAGAATTGGCAACCTCTTGAGTCTTGACAACCCCTATTGGAGATGCTCTTATTTGTTAACTTTAAACAACTACTCCACTAAATAAGACAAAGGTGTTTGGTTACTAAATAATACACTAAATGTTGGGTTCCTAGTAACTCAAGCTTACCATCTCATGTCTAAATAAGGCTAGCAATAATCTCTATTCTTCGTTCTCATCGGAAGCACATATATGATTAAGTTCTTTTCCGATCTCTCCCTCCACTTTCTCCATCAAGCATAGGCAGTCTCTCTCCTTTCTCCATCAGGCACACACAGGAATACTCACAACTGTGCTGAATAATGACATAGAAATATGAAGTGACCATGATATAAACACTGTTGCGGCTTGGTATATATAAAAGTGACCATGTTTACGTTCCACAATTACCTGCAGCAGTAGTCGTACTTGTTCATATAAGCTCTTACTATTCCACAAGAGTGCAAGACAGGCCAATTTTTTCAATTATCGCTTCTCTTCTAGAAATGATCTCGTCAACTGGCCTGGCCTGCTGCTGATGATTATTCCTTATTAGTTTCACTAAATAACCGCTTGCTAACACCTAACAGAATCCATTGTCTTCCATACCTTAATAGTTTCACTAAATAACCACTTGCTAACAGCTAACAGAATCCAATGTCTTCCATATGGATAGATATAATATTCTGACAGTGTTGTGAATGGCTGTAGTTTCTCGTCATCTGCGATATGAATATAAGATTCAGTTGATGAGATTTCAGTATCATCATTTTTACTAACTTTTTTAGCAGGGCGCCTCTTAAGAGATGCTTGTGTATCCTACCATCAGAGTAAACACGGGACAGGCTTGGCCATTATTATTAATATAAAGAAACACTCATTCATGATGGTTCTTCGCAGTTCTCCATGCATTTTCAAGTACAGGACAATACAAACTGTAAGAATTTCATTGGAAAAGTGAAGTGAGCCAGTGAGGTAAAGTTTGAAATAATAAGGAACCCTAATGGGTGAACTGAAGTGAACCCATTTTAAACTGGAACAATGAGAGAATTGTTATTGGCCAAATTGTATTTCCCAACTAGATACCTTAAGTAAAAATGTTCAATTCATCTTCTATACATCTCTCCGTTAAACAGAAACTCACACGATTGATCTCTTCGGAGAGGAAAAATAAACGAATCCTTGATACTATTATTTATGTTGGACGCTAAAATTACTAAATTCCATAACTACTGGTTCGATCAGAAATAAGGCAATTGCATCTGATGTTTGTTGCACCTGTCTAGAACATTTCAAAAGAAATCTACAATTCATCAGCTTTGTGCATCTTCAGTCCACGTAACTAATTTACTAGGCTTCTCTACTTTTGCATTGTGTTTGCACTAGATATATCGTAAGCTACCTACAGATCAACTGTGTCCTAACCTCAGGAAACAGCAGACAATGACCAAGCAACAAGAGCAGTAATGGATAAAATGTAGCATAAGCTAAAGTTTTAAAGTAGCAAAACAGAGTTATCGCGTGAGATGCAGATGCAAAGAAATAAATAAGAAAGTCAATTAAAGTTTCAAGCATAAAGAAGGATGGATGAGGCAGTTGTTATAGAACAGAAGCAAAGGGGGCATAATTGTTAAACAACTAATACAGAAAACAAAATATAAGACTATCCATCAATGTATAGCTATGCACTGGAGTTGAGTTTTTTCGATTTTAACCCTATATTATAGCTACAAGACTAAATATAACTACGCATTGGACTTGCTCTTAGAGGGGTTCATTCTTTTTTCCTTTAGGATACCACTTTATTTTTATTATTATTAATATTATTGTACCTTTCTTTTTTAATCAATAAACTAAACGTCTTCATGTAAATATAATATTCAAAATAATTGTCATATGACATAAATTATTTGGTCCTTCCCCTCAAAAGACAGGTATGGGGGAAGAATTGTGTGAGTTAGTTGTGTTAGTTCGTAATTTTTATGTATTTTGATTCTCCGTCATCACTTATCATGTACTTTTTCACAATTCTCCTTTGCATATTTCTCTATTTTGCATACATTGAGGACAATGCATGATTTAGGTATGGGGGAGGATGATGTGTAAATAGATAAAAATTCAAAAAAAAAATGAAAATTTTGAAAAAAAAATAAAAATTAGAGACATTTTTAGCTAAGTTGTCTTACATTCTCTTGAACTTTGGTACTAGTTGGTGTTAACTTGTTTTCTAAAAGTGTATATAT
>PHNY01131243.1:304-10958 GCA_003724115.2 Anethum foeniculum
TAAGGCTGTTTACTTAGAGAAAATTTTTTCACTTTTCCCTTCTCAGTTTTTTCAAAATTTTCAAAGTTTTCTTTTCCTAAGAAAATCACAGAAAACAAAGAAAACATGTTCCAAATCCGAAATTAATTTTTGAAAGCAAAAAGTGGAGAATGTGTTTCAAGTAATGCATTTTATTCACATAATTTTTGTAATTTAAATACTTTTTAACTATAACTCATTTTTAATGTAAAATAATATTGTCTGATAACATCAAAATGTGACTAAATCAAGTAAAAATAAATTAACGTGACTAAATCAAGTGAAAATAAAATAAAAAAATATAGTGATACAACTTTAGTAAAAGTAGAATTAAGCGACCAAGACATAATTAACAAAATTTGTTTGAATACAAATAAAATGATTTAACGTATAACCCATAATTTTTGATATCTTAAAATAGTGTATATTAATTTTTGTTGTTTTAAATTGTTAAAACATCCTATCAAAAAGAAAGATTGCTAAAACAAATTTGAAACTAAAAACTAATATAATATCTAAAAATTTAGTGGCATAGGCATAAGGATAATAATAATTTTTAATTATATTTACATTTCAAAATCTAATATTCGTCAATTTTAATATTTTATTTTATCAGAAAATATATATTTATAACCTATTACATTACATGAATACATTTTTAATTAATTTTTATTCATGCATATATATATTATAATAATCAACTATGTACTTATCGATTATAGTTTCATCTAACAAAAACAAAAGCAAATATGGTGCCTTTCTTGTTAGATTTCACTAGGATATAAAGCCGCGCTACGCGCAGCACCAAAATTATATTTAAAATTTTTGTATTTGATAAAATTGTCAAAGAATATCAATTATTTGACAGTTTATACCGTAAATTTGAAAGTTTATGCTATATATTGTATAAATGTTAACTTAACCGTATTTTACTGATAACACAAAACCTTTGTTGTATACTTTTATGTACGTAGAGTAATTTTTTTTATATTAAAAAATGTTCTAGAGATAATTGGTTTGAAATATTGTGTTTCATTTTAGATTAAAAGCTACTGTAATGAATATCAAATAAAATGTTAACTAAATTATATTAACATAATTGAGTTTCAATCCGATAATTTTGCGTCAGCCATCTATTGTGAGAGTGTTTAGGGATCAACACAGTTTATCGAACTCTACATTATTTTTATTTTTATCAAAAATATAAATGATAAATATAACTAAATAATATTCTTAAAAGCCGGCGCCCCTCTCATAATATACATGCTCAATAATAGTTTAAATATTTATTTAATTAAAATAAAATTTTAGATAGCTATATAACATTCTTCAAATCCGACACCACTCTCGTAATATAGATGCCCAGTAATAAGAATTTCGCACAATCTTTCAATTTAAATTTGTGTTTGATATTTTTGCATAACTATAATCAAGAAAATTTGAAATAATAAATTATGTTGATTATAACTGAATATATAAATACAAAAATTAATATAGATATATAACAATATAACTTATACAATACTGAGTAAACTTAAGAACTATTTTTGTCATTCTCGTAATAGTGATATTTCATATTTTTCAAAATTTAATACGAACATGATAAAATTTATTTAAAAAATATATGAACGTTAATTTCAACATAATTAAAAAAAATATTCTGAAACAAATTAATAAATTACTAAAATAAAATTTCAAATCAATATAAAGTGTTTCATTAAATATGCAAGGAAAGGGAATGGTTTCCGTCGCACTTAAGATAAGGTGGAGGTTCTCGGTTCTCACAACTAAAAAACTTAACCTGTACTATGAAAAAAATATAGATCTCAAGTGTGAACAAAGAGAGTAAGAAGAAAAATTAGATATTTAAGACTTTACTAAGAAAAACTATAAAATAAAATAAACAAAGTGAGACACCAAGAAGATGATCGATGACGGGTGGTTTGTGCGGCTAAAAGACCGGAAATGCTTAATGTCTATACAAGGAATTTGATTTAACTAAATATTACACTGCCATGTCACTTTTTCAATCTCCTCCTTTTATTATATATATAGATTTTTCTTTAAATAAATAACCATCATGAATAATACTTTAATAAAATCTAAATGAGTTAAAATGATTTAAATTTATGTTGTTGTACAGGTTTGACAACTCTGACGCGACTCCCCGTGTTTTCATTTTTCCAGAATGACAAAACCATCTTTTTATTTGAATGGAAAACTTTGAAAACTATCAGAATGTGTTTTCTAAATTTTTCTAAAACCTAGTTATAAGTTGGAAAACACGGTTTTCCAGTTTCCTGTGTTTTCTTTTACAAAATATCATGTTTGAACACATTTTCAGATTTTTCTGTTTTCTTGAAAAAGTTTTCTAAAAAACTGGTGAAGTGAACAGCCCCGTAGTACTTCCTCCCTCCGTCCTTTAATACTTTTCCTACTTTCCTTCTAAGGTAATTCAAAATACTCTTCCCTTTTTGATTTTTGTCATAAAAAACAAACACTCTCATATTAAAAAACAAACGATATATTCTTAAAAAATAAATACTCCCACTTTAACCTCACCGACTCCTACTTTACCCCTAATTTATTTTTTCTCATTCCTTCATTTCTCTCTATTCTCCGCCACCAAACCGTAATTACTCGATCAAAAACATGAGTTTACATTATGGATTTTCTGATTCCGATGATGAATCTTCTAATACAGTTATCTTCAAGTGCTCTGACCCCAATCATTGTGACAAAAGTGATTGTTGTGATGGGGAACACGGTTATAGTCGTGAATATGTTCGATTGAGATGTGGTCGAACTAATTTTGAGGAATCGGTGGTGAAATCGGATGTGACGGTGGATGAAAACCCACGATCGCCGTTGCATGAAAGTGTTATTCAAGTCCCCTTGGATGAATATGATTCTCCATCATCCCTTCTTTCTTCGGATCCATTTGAAGTGGCCACTGTTATTGGTCCGGATCCATCGAGCGATGACTTAGATTTGGATGTTGAGGCTGATTCAGAAGATGTATGCTCTCGCTCCTAATCAGCGTAAAGATGTTCTACCTTCAACTTGTTTGTGTAGTTAATCGCTTGTTTTTGTAATTATTCGCTTGTTTTTGTAGTTATTCGCTTGTTGGTGTAGTGAATCGCTTGTTTTTGTAATTATTCGCTTGTTGGTGTAGTTAATCGCTTGTTTTTGTAGCCGATCGCTTGTTTTTGTAATATATAAGCATTTTATAATCGTTTGTTTTGTATGTAATTGCTTGGATGTGTACTAGTTCGATCTATGATGATAGTTCATTTTGTTGAGACGCAATTACTACCCTGGTGTGCCAACCAGTTTTGACTGACTAGAGGCTTGTGTGTGCTTAGTGGTTGTTGATGTTGTCAATGATGCTTGGGGACAATCTGAGATCAGGTAGTTATATATACATGAACTGCTTAAAACTAAGCTTACTTTTAATACATGGACTACTTAAAACTAAGCTTACTTCTAGCACGAGTACATTAAAATCAAAACTAAGCTTACATGTCCATATTGTTGCACTTAACTTGTTGAAGATGATGCTCTGTTTGATCCATGTATGTAATTTCATGTCTCGTGGACAGCCCACATTGGTGCAGTGACTTGAACTGGTAGCTTACCCGCAGCTGCTAATTCTTTCTTATTAACATGAGGCACAAGGCAATCATTCGAACCTTTCACTTTTAGCCCTTCATTCATGACATATTGATAGGATAACTATACATTTTCCAGTGTTGTTGGATTTAGTTCACAGTATGCCTGATGTACTGCCTCCAACATATCATCAACATCTTTTGGCATTTTTTTTTTCATTGAAGATTGAATGCTTCTAAAAAAACCCAAGTTCAAAATATTTAAATCTGAAATGTTTGGTGGTTGTTGCACCAGAATGAATGTAAAGTCCCCTTGTTGATGAACTTGTTGCCATTCTAGGTCATCTTTACATATATGTGTCCTTGCATTGTCTTGCTATATGTATATAATTTTATGACCTTCAATTATTGGCCATTTCTGCATGATTGCTGGTATTATATCATTGATTAACATGTTCCTTTTTTCTTTTTTCCCAACTGATTCAACAATCTCGGTGACAACTGTCCCCTTTGCTCTGTATTTGAAAGCCCTCTTAGCTGGTTCTTGGTAAGTGAATGGGAATATACATATCTTCCCATCAAAGGTGAACTCATTTTCTGCATTAAATCTTGGTCTTGCTACAGCAGCTATGAACATAATTTTGGGTATAAATTTGCTTGACTTGGCAACCCTGTACTTGCCCTTTTCAATTCTTTCCATGTGAACCCTCTGTGATTTTTTGCTTAAATAAAACCACTTTTCATCAATGTGTACAAAGTTGTACATAGGATAATATTGCCTCGTTGTTGTTGGTGTGTCTCCCATTAACAAGTTTAGAACCCATTCAACCCTTTGAAATAGGTTTGCCTCATTCAAAGCAGGATGTAAAGGGTTTGTGTGAGGTTTAACGAGTCCCCTCTTTATCATTCTGTTTGTTGTAGTAGATGACACTTTAAGCTGTACTGCCAAGTCTCTTATGCATGCTCTGTCCCTCATGCTTATCTCAGTTATTGCATTAGGTTGCACTTGTATTCTTTTTCTCCCTGAGTTATGACCCTTTGTTGCCATGTTGTATGCTTGACTTGCTGTCTTTTGCCTCCTTGTAGTGCTCCATATTGTGTTGATTGTTCTCATTGTTACATTGAACAGATTCGCCACTTCTTGAATTGCACCATACTTAAGTTTCCCCTCTGTCTGGTTGTTCAAAGGCCACAAGACTACTTGCATCCTTGAGTCGCATACGAGCTTCGGCCTCTTTTTGTGATGATGACCATTTGTTTCTTCATGTGTTTGCCTTCTATGTCTCCATCTGCTGGCTGATTCAAATCAAAAGGGAAAGCATAATTCATTTCTGAACAAATGGGGGCAAAGCATTGATGCAGTGGGTTTTTTCTTCAATTTATAGTTCTAAAAATTTAATTGTAATTGACTTGTATAATTACTATAATCTGCGTGCATGTAATCCTGAGATTTGATTGGTTGTTCAAGTTTGTCTCTTGTAATCTTATTGGTGGATATAATTAATTATGGATTGGCCACTTGTAATTGTAGATTAGGCGGTAAACTCAGTTTCCCATTTTTTTTAATTTTTTTGTCATAAACTGCTAATCATTGTATTCCTTAATACATGTGTCGTTCAAGAAATGAGAAAAGTAATTGGGTACAGAAGGACTACCATTTTGGTACTTTGCTTTTATAAGTGGTACCAATACAATCGATTTCATTTAGAACATCTACAATAGACCCCTCATCTCTAATTTAGATATAATATTAAAATTTAATAAGTTCATCTTCAACAATATTTTATGTATTCACTCCTTATTAATTTTATTATTATTATATGTAAATTGAACTTATATAAGACAAAAGATAGTGAAAAGAGAAAATGAGTGTTTTGATGAATATATTATACAATAGTAGTTACGAGTAGGATTTTGGCTCTTAATAGAGAAGAGACTCTTAGTGAATTTAGGAGACACTAAGAGTCTGTTAGAGCAAAAAAAATATTATTCCTCCTCAAATTTAAACTTAAGAGCCAATTCACTAGGAGTAATAAACGTTTTCTTAAAGGCACCAAATAGAAAAAATAATTGTAGAAATATATTTTTTGTTATTTTTAAAATTAAATACAAACTAAACCAAACCAAACATACTCAAGATATCCCGTTTAGAGCGGGGTCTGAGGAGGGTAAGATGTACGCAGACTATGTCCATATTCCGAAAAGTAGGGAGGCTGTTTCCGTAAGGACCCCAATCTTAATGCAAGATAAGATACATGTGTATATGTTCGATACTTGAGTCCATGACTTTCTTCACATGGGACTTACCCATGAGCGATCGTTGAATATCTTCCTCACAAAAGTGAACCGGTCGACTAGAGAAGAAGAATATTGACGTATCTAAAAGGTAACTAAGTATAACAACATACCCATTTACAACAAAAGGGAAAGGATATAATACCTAGGACAATGATGATCGTCCTAACCAAAGGAGGTCTGATGAAAATGTTGAACCTAGAAACCAATTCTGATCCTTAAATTTGGAGAAACTCACTGATACAACAAAATGTGACGAAACATTAATGGTAACTCATAGCAAATATTAGGGACGATAACCAAATTTTGTTTTAATGAGTCACGTACACTCCTGAAATCAAGTGCAATCTGGATATCGCGAGAGAAAAGGCAATAACTACCTTCTCTGTTATGCACAAAGAGACGTGACTTATGCTAATCGATTCGAAATTCAAATAAATCAGAAATAATAAGAAAACAATGGTGATTATAGAATTTTACCTAATTTAAACAATTCAAGAAATTATGAATATTTATTTATATTTTTCTAGTTTCTTCTAACTATAATTCGAATAAATGATATGTAATAATAAAAATAAACAAAAATAAGAAATATGGCTATTTTAAATCCTATTAATATTTATTATTTATTACCTATTATTCTATAAAATTTTAAAAAAGAATAATCATTTTTTAAATTGTTATAACAAATAAGTTAATTTATTATAAAATAAAAAGTGAAATAATAAGAAATATATGTATTGAACCGGTAATAGACTCTATTATGACTAGAAAATTGGGCATGGAACTAATTGATGACTTAAAACGCTTATATAAAGTACTAATAGTCAAAGGATTAATTAATTAGTATGGAAAATATTTATGAAAATTGTGAATATTATGAAAAATTATGTGATATTAATAAAGGGAAATGTTATCACATAGAAGTCAAAAATATTTAAAAGTACCAAATGAAAAATGTCAATTATATAATAGTACAATTAAGAATATTTCATAATTTTATAACGTTCGTGTTGTGGAATAGAAACTAGGATTTCGTTTGTCTTGCTAGGGTTTGTGAGCTTCAGGCTTTAATGGTTGCACTTGTGTTCGAGACTAATTCGGTACTCACAAAGTGCCTACATATCTCTTTGTGTTTAGAGAATCAAGCCAAGACGTAGTTCTAGGTTGAGGGATATAGCCCTTTATTAGGGTTGTCAAACGGATAATTCGGATACGAATCTGCCTATATCCGTATCCGAATCTGAATCCGAATATTCATATATGTATCCGTATCTGAATCCGGAAATTTTTAGAGAGTAATATCCGAATCCGAATCCGATGGATACTATCCGGATCTGAATCCGATTTTCAATCAGATTTTTTTATTTTTATATGTATATTCATTAAATAATATACACAGACACACACTATAAATTTAAAATTATATATAATATTTAAATATATTGTATATTTATTCAGATTCGGATATTATCGGATACGAATATTCCTATATCCGTATCCGCAACCGTCAGATTCAGATACGAATAATATCCGATTGGTCACGGATACAGATAATATCCGTTTTATTACGGATACGAATGCAGATATTTCGGATGAATATCAGATTTTTCGGAGTTTTTTTACTGCCCTACCCTTTATATTGATGTTGTGTCTAGGGTTTTAGACTAGGGTTAGGAGTCTTGGTGGAAAAGTCTCCAACTTAGAAAGTAATTAGGAGTTCTTAAGGCGGTAAATTCTAGATCCATTTTTTAGAGGAGTTAGTTTCTGCGTTGGACATCATATTCGTGTCACTTTGACGGGCCTCGAACACGAACTATTCCGTTCGTGTCCATGATGAGCGTCATACATGAACAATAACGTTTGTGTTTGTGAATTGTGATTGGCCTTGGACATAAATTTTTAGACATAATTAATGTTGTATTAATTATATCTTTAGGATTTACTTTTTGCTCATATTTGTTCGACTAACGTTTATTTGATAGAGTGTTTTAAGATAGATAAAGCTATATATAAAATGTACCGTTTACAAGTCAAGAATGTTAAATGGTACCATTCATAAAACCCAATACGAAGATAATACTATTGATAATTTCCTTTTTTTTCTTTTACTTCTTTTTATTTTTTAAGATTTAATTGCACTTTATCATTTAAAATAACAATAATTTAATGACGTTAGGTGATTCACACAGGTCTTAAGTTAGTATCATCAAAATTAGACGTAATAAATTTCTTTACATATAAAAATTGCTTTATATATTTCCAGGCCAGAGTATTTGCATCCTGATCGGACAAATAATATTATACTGCCCGTGAATACATGATGAAAGAACTAATTGTTTAGCTACGCTTTAATAAGAGAATTTATTAATGGTGAAAAAAAAGACAGAAGCTAAAATATTAAAAATAATTGCACTGTCGCACAAAATTAACGGCCTAGTCACATAAAATTACATAAACTCCATTTACATTAAATATATAAAATAGCATTCGTAAAAAGAATAATAAATCAGTGCAACATCCTTTTCGTTGATACATAAAAATATCCAATACCAGCATGCATAGGAGCCATGGAGAAAAAGACGATCAAAAGAATTTCAGACGAACTTGAGGAAAAACACCAGAAAAAATATTTTTTTTTGGTACGAATCTCAGTAAGCTTGTCATTCATCTTTTTCTTCAAACTCAACTCTGAATCAATCTCGTCTATCTTTGTTGTATCACGTTCTTGGATATGATGGTAGTTGTGGATAAATCTCTCTTTGGAATAGAAGCTTTCGGATAATACAATAAATTCGTAAAATTTTCTTCTTCTTGTGATGATTTATACATGCTAGTAATGATTAAAGTAAGCATGACAGCAATAAACAACACAACCATTCGAGGAGGCTCGACTATGAATTTGAGAAAAAACACCGCAACTATTGCTACTAATACAGCTCCTGTTCGAAACCACTCTGAATCACATAATTCTCTCTTCATCATCTTGTAGTACTTTGAATTATGATTATTGTTACGATGTAGTAGCCTGCGAAGATACGAATGTAACTTGAATACAGAGTGAGTAGTTAAAATTTTTGTAGCTTGTACGAAGGTTGAATACCCGTATTTATAGAATTGTTTGTAAGATTAATTTTCTAGTAGGATTTGAATTTTTGGTGCACAAGATAGTACAAGTACGCGGCTTTTATTTATAGAATTGTTTGTAAGATTAATTTTTTAGTAGGATTTGAATTTTTGGTGCACAAGATAGTACAAGTACGCGGCTATTATTTATAGAATTGTTTGTAGGATTAATTTCCTAGTAGAATTTGAATTTTTGGTGCACAATATTGTGTACAAGTACGCGGCTATTATACAAGTCAATGTTATGAGTTACCAAGATTCTTATTAGTACTTGGGCTAATTTGACAATGGGCTACCCTAACCTCCGTAGATAATTGGGCTTTATAAACGGGTTTTCAAAGTCCGTGGAATTATCTATTTCTTTATTTTATATGTGCTTTTTTGTTGGGTCCTGTTTTCTTCCTGGGAAAGATTGTAATCTATAAATTGATGTCAGTGACATATCCATGATGCAATTATTAAGTTGGTAAAGTGGCATAAGTTTTAACTCACAATGTGACCCAAAAACAAACTGGTCCTGGATTGTAATTTTAAATATACATTAGCCACGGAAGATAATAACATTAAACCAAAAATATTTAATTAATTTATAGCTTAAAAATTAAATTAATGTATAATATAGTTGTACATATAATTTTCGATACAGTCTATCTTTATTTATCATAAGTGTAACATGGACAGTCGAATTTTAGAATAAATAGATAGATAATTTTTGGATTGAATTAAAAAAATAATTTATATATTCATGATTTAAATTAAAAATAAGTAAATATCATAATTAAATAAATACTTTATATAAAATTCGTAATTTTTATTTCTGTTTATGAATAGTTTTTAGTTAAATTATCACTTAATTAAAGACTATATCGTGAGTTTTTTTTTAACTCTTACAAATTTGTAATTTTTTTTTCCTATAAAATTATCTCAAAATTTTTTTAAGGGAGAAATCCAAAACACTATTTAACTTACAAAATTTTGTATCATTAGACTAAGATAATTTAAATTTCGTGCGTGTTTTAATAAAAAAAAGTAAATTCTAAAAATTAAGAAGAAAACTCTAGAAAAACCAAAGTCCTTCAACACACACGTCAATTAATACGGTTAACAACCATTCAATTGGCTAAAACTCGTCATGTTTCATTCTGATTGGTGCGTATACTCCACGCTCCATTATTCCACGTGGCCTTTTGACTCGAACACTCCGCCTAAACAACACATTTATACAATAATTTCAAAATTAAAAAAAAAAATATAAATCTTATTTTTCATTGTCTATCATCTCAATCCAAACAGATACACACACTTTTCTATCTGCAACGTATATAAGTTGTTGTATTGAAATTGAGCTTGTTGATACTGTGTGTTTAATTGTTGATTGGTTTGATTTACAAAATTAGGGTTGATTTGAATTGGGGGTGAATTTTAGAAGAATTGAAAGAGGGAGATGGCACAAGCAGTAGAAGAATGGTATAAACAGATGCCAATAATCACACGTTCGTATCTCACTGCTGCTATTGTTACTACTATTGGTTGTTCTCTTGAAGTATGCCCATCTCTCTCTCTCTCTCTCTCTCTCTCTCTCTCTCTCTCTCTCTCTCTCTCTC
>PHNY01131243.1:10988-26074 GCA_003724115.2 Anethum foeniculum
TTATTAAATTTTGTGATTTAATTTATTTGGTTATTACTGAACTGGGATTTTACAACTGGGTTTGTTTTTAATTAATTAAAGTTCGCTAATTTACTGAAAATTTGAAAGTTGAATTTAGCTGGTGTGATTATTAATTTTGGCTATTGTAGTTATGGTTGTTTGAGTTGAAATGTTTTTTGACGGGCTTGAATTGATATTAATGTATTTGTTTTGGTGGTTTTGCAGATAATTTCGCCTTATAATTTGTACTTGAATCCTAGGCTTGTGGTTAAACACTATCAAATTTGGCGATTGGTCACCAATTTCTTGTACTTCCGAAAGATGGGTATTATAACTTCTCCTGATCTTTTTGTGCAATATTTATGATTAGTGTTTGGGAGAATTTGGTTTGTTGTGTTTAGCTTATTGTTTCGGTTTTGAGTTGTTATAAGAAATGCGTCTGGCAATTGGATCATTCCATAGAGTAACTCTAGGTTTTTCGCGATCTTTGATAAGTTTAAATTGGTAACGTAGAAATTACAACTTTTCATAGCAGTGTCTGTAGGCATGAGTAAATACGTGTAGGAGTATAACTATATAGATGCAATTTTTAGGTGTTAATATGTACCATAAGCTTCAAGTCTTGTTATTGCTCACTGATTCTTTCTGACCTGTTTGAGTTTAATATGGTCAGACTTGGACTTCCTGTTTCACATGTTCTTTCTTGCTCGATACTGCAAGCTTCTTGAGGAGAACTCTTTCAGGGGGACAGCAGATTTCTTTTACATGCTCTTATTTGGTGCCACTGTCTTGACCGGGATTGTACTTATTGGGGGGATGATACCTTATGTGTCAGAGTCTTCTGCAAAGATTATATTTCTTAGCAATTCATTAACATTCATGATGGTTAGTTTTTCTACACTCAGTACATGTGATATACACCTTCATTGTATCAGTATGTATGCAGAAAGAATTTTGAGATTAATATTTTGAGCACAGGTGTATGTCTGGAGCAAGCAAAATCCATTTATCCACATGAGTTTCTTGGGTCTCTTTACTTTCACTGCAGCTTACCTCCCTTGGGTTAGTGATCCTCTGTAATGTCGTCTATGATCTTGTCAAATAGTACTAAATGTTTGTAAAAATTTACATGCTTCTTCTTGTTTCTAGTAGATGATAAATGCTGAACTCCCACCTTATCCTATTTCCTAATCACCAGCTTATATTTTCTGTGAAATGTGACTTTGCTACTACTTTAGTCTTTAGCAGGTGAATAATAGCATGAGACCCTTTGTTTTTGGGTTATCATGTCATGCATCGGTTTGCATGTATGTGAATGAACATAAAAGTTGTGGGTGGTGTTCCAAGTACAACTATTTACAGTAATTTTCATAAAAGTAGACTAATTGCTGGATTGTATGTCAACTCTGAAAAGAAAAATAATATAATGTAACAGATGGAGTATGTCCTTGTGACATTTCAAGCAAGCTATGTAACAGATAATGAGTAAACCACATTGAATGGTTTAGGTTCAAAATCAGCCTAGTCCGTCACTTTTCTACTAAAATAGATTAGTGCATTGTTTTCCTGTTAATCTGTTATCATACCAATAAAGAAATGCACTTCTGAATGGTTTATATACTTTAAGTAATGCATGTATCTATTTTACTATTTCAGTAAAAGGAATAGCTTCAAATTTGTAAGGATTACCAAACAATAGGGCAATAAAATATTGTGACCTCTACTATGTGAATATCCTTGTTGCAGTGTTCTTTTACCTATCGACTGCATGTAAAACTTGGTAAATCTAGGATTTTGTAAAATGTAGGCGAGGAAGCAAAACTCTGGCCTGATTAACGTCAAGCCCATCTGGGCTTCCTGAAAGTAGCCAACTTTTGATTTGAGTAAATAATAATCTTTGTTCTGTTTGGGTAATTGAGAGGAAAACCCGCTTAAATCTGAAAGTAAAGGACTAGCAGCAAGTAGCCTTGATCTACTATTTCATTTTGAGTTTTGACTATTCCAATTGTGTGTGACAAACATGCATTAATAATTCTATATCGTTATATGTTCAACCTAAAGTAAATCATCCAAACACTCTCAACAATTTAAAAGTAAATATTTTCTTTCACTTGTGGTTGAATAGAATAACTTTAAGTAATAAGTAATTTTATTTAAGATAAGCCAAACTTAAACCAAAAAAGCTTCACAGACAGCAGGCCGAGTTCAATAGGGAGGGATTTTTGACAGTTTCAAGTGTGTCAACGTATTGTAGGCATTGGCGCGTCTTCAATGTATGTACTGATTATTTTTAGTGCAACATATATTCAGAAAGCATTGTTCTACAACGTTGTTTTTTGTGAGTTTGTTGAATAGCTTGTTTCCTTGGAATTTCTCAAATACATACCCAGGTGTTCCACACTAGTAATTACTCTGATCTATACTGCTCAGAATTCAGCTGTGTATTGTTGTTTAGTAAGAGTTTCTTAAACTTAATGTTTCCTTGTTGGAATACTCGCCAAAATGCTCCATAATTACAATGGTGCACAAGCTAGGAGATACGTGATCATAAATCGTAATGTGCCTTTTTTCAAGTGCTAAATAAAGCTACTGCGTTAGTAAAGCATAAAATCCTTTAGCTTCCAGCCTTCTTCCAGTTATTTAGGTTTCTTTTTTAGGAAAAATCTTTTTCCGCTAGAATATAATAGAATATATGTTGGAAGTCCATTACCAAATCCTGTTTATTCTAATCTTAATTGCAATCGAAACAGTGCAAATATAACACTATGTAAAATTTTGGTTCCCCAATAATTAAGTATAATATGTTTAATCCTTGTTGCTATTTTACTGCAGGTTCTTCTGGGGTTCTCTGTCCTTGTTGGTGCCAGTGCCTGGGTCGATCTACTGGTATGCTCATATCTGATATTGTTTGCATTTTGGGAGTATGAGTTTCACTGTTTTAGCATTTTTACCTGCGGTATTCTTTGAAATTTGAGGACAGTAAATTCTGTTTAGTGATTAAAACAGAATGCAATGGGAAATTTAAAATTTGTCATGCATAAGCTTTTTGTTGAATGATATTCAGGTAAAATGCCAGTTTATTACGCACATTTAAATTAGGAAGGACTGAAGGGACCTTAAGGATATGGTCTGTATCCTCTGCTACCCCAAAAAACCATGCTTCATATGCATCTGTGTGACCATGACTGTTTACTTTTTGGAAATGTGCAGATCTCCATCTTAAATTTTAAACCTTTACACCTCACGCAGACATTAGTCATAACAGTGACTATTTTAGATGTGTAAATAGGAAATTTCCATCTTTAATCTACCACTTCAATATTTCTATAGTTAATACTTGATATTCCAGAAAAATTCCTACCTATGGCTTAGTATTCAGTTTTATAATGCACAACTTCCCGTAGATAATGCAGACTAGTTGTACTAGTAGTATGCATGTTGTTTTATTCAGATGATTTACTTGTATTGGATATATTCATAAAACTTTCTCATGTTACTACACTCAACTATTTAAATACTTCTTGTGATTCAGGGTATGATAGCTGGCCATGCTTATTACTTTCTTGAAGATGTGTATCCAAAGATGACTGGTCGTCGCCCCCTCAGAACTCCCTCTTTCATCAGATCACTTTTTGCAGATGATCCGGTAGTGGTTGCAAGACCGGCTAACGTGAGGTTTGCTGCTCCACCAGTAGACGAAGCTCATTAAAAGAAGGGATTGTTTAAACTCTATAGAATTTGTTGTTGACAGGAATATGGTCATATGCAAATAGTTCCAAGTGCTTCTGGTTCACAGCTTCACCCAATGATATCACATTCTTTTTGTAATTTAAATGTGGAGGGGAAATTTTATGATTCGTATATATAGAATTTACTGCTCCTTCGTTGAGTAATTTAAAGATGAATGAAGATCACAGATATTTAAGAATTTGTAGAAAATCGTGGAAGGTAAAATACCTTGAGTTACCGGTCTGCAAGTAGAATAAATCTTATGCAGTGCAAGCTATGATATATTTTGAAGGGATTAGTTAGTATAAATTGCAAAGAAGTTTCAGAAGAGCACCGCTTATACCGCTTCACCTTTTCATTCCTAATGGTTCTAAAAAATATAAGGTTCCACATATTGCATACATTTCTAAAAAAAATGAAAAAAATTGTTTTGTTTATTCACTACAAATGCAAAAATTATAAATAAAAGATCTACTTCATCAAGATTTCATTTTATTTACATAATCAGTTACTATCTTTACTGTGAAGGGACCTTGCTATTATTATTTTTGGTTTTAGGAGATGAATTGTATCGTATAAAAAGTTTATTTTCTAACTAAAGGTTACTACTCATAAATTTAGAAAATAGAAGATGAGACCCTACAAAGAAGATGATATCACCTGCACGACGAGATAACTAAATAAAATCAAATAAGATGTCATATTTATATCAATTAGCGATTTGTTTGATCACAAATCTAAGCTAAAAGACAGGTAAAGAGGACTTCTCCTCCAAGAAATACCTCCAACTACAATCATATATAATGAGGCTTTTAGATCCTTCATATTTTTGCAGTTCATTCATCAATTCATTACGGTTTATAATTCTCAGGCCAAAAGAAAGAATATTATCCCGTCGAAAACATGATTCGTCCTAGTTACCCATGGCGTTACACCTATTTATGGGGAAATCGAGCAGCAGGTATAATTTCATTATAACTTAATTTATGTGTTCCACAATTTGTGTCAAATTAAGGCAACAATCTTATCTTTCGATTTCTGATGAATGAAGCTACCTTGTGTAATTTGTACGAGCGCTGGAGTCGGCCTTGGAGTCCCTTATCCACGACCGAGCTTATGGTCATCTTTGGGGGCTGCGACTAGAATTTCAAGTATCTGTAGAGACTTGCACTCTATTAACAGTTGTCAATTGTTAACCCCGCTCTAAACAGGATATATTGAGATATATGTTTGATTTGGTTTGAATTGTATTTGCAAATTGCTAACTCCTGCAGTGTGCATACTGTCACCATCCATATATATCATCTTATTATCCATCTTTGTTCTGAAATTTTTCGTCGGGGGCAAGAAATCAACCACTGCACCAACCCTTTATTAGTATAATGTTCTATTTTTGTTGGGCAAAAAGAAAGTTCTATATTAGTACATTGCAATTCTACCAATAAATTACAATAAGACATATATGGCTACAACCCATCCAACATTTGATGGCAAAAATTTGCAATGCTAGCTAATAGTATACTACTGTACCAACAACCCAGTAATTTCATTTTTCAATCCTACGTTCCAAGAATATCCAATTTCTATTTCTCAAATTCAAGAAACTCATAATCAAAATGTTCATGCCACAAACATCTTCACAGTATATGTTACAATCATCAATACAAGCCAATGACTTGAAACTCAAATATTCAAAGTCTTCTCCTGCATATATTTTATAGAAATGATGGAAAGAAATCCTATATTCTCCATCCACAAAACCCATAAAGAGAACAAATAATATCTCTTAACAATTTGTTGCAATGGGTCAGTCTATCATACATTCGGAAAGAATTGCAAGCATTGTGAACCATTCCGCACCAACTCTAGTTTTACTTCTTTTGTAGTACCAAAAGTTCAAATGATTTTAAATCATATTGAGGTTTATCCATAAGCTAACGGATCGGATGATATTGGGCTGATATCCTCTTGGGCGGTAGCTTACGCAGGATGTAAAGGACAAGAGCTGATGGAAGGATCTCAACGAGCTGTTTTTCGCATAAGTAAATGAGAATCATGATTGTTAAATAATACTAGAGATATCCAACAAAGTAAGTGCTGAAATTACCATGTAGTAGATCAAGTTTAGAATTGGATGATCCAGTACGTCAAGCGATGCGTCTGAATCAAATGCAGAAAGAACTTCCTGTATATCAAAAAAACAGATCAGTAAAAACTCTAGTTTTGTTTCCATATCAGTAGTTTATGTTACCTACAGGCCACAGTACTAAACAAAGACTATAAGCTTGAAGATGATCTCACACTCGAACATACAAATCCGCAATAATCATCAACTCGGTTACTGAAGTTATGATATAACTTTAGGAACTTGCAATATTCATTAGAGTCTCCCCAAATGTTTTCCCTTTAATCTAATGTATAAGTACATATTTGCAAGATAAATCTGTTCTTACCACAAAGCATCTGACTAGGAAGCAAGAGAAACAGATGCCTGTTACATATCCAACCTACAAAAGACGAGAGATGTTCAGCTCAACAAATCCTATATATGTTTTTATCATAACTACAATATACTATTCAACAAAAATCAGCTGAACCAAAATGGGTGAAGCCATAAGCTATTTATGCATAAACCAAAATTTAGTAATAATATGATGGTTAGCATATTGAAACAGAAAAGTGTGCAGATGCTGAGGTACAGATCGTATCATTTATACTTTATGGTCAAGTTACTAAATAGGAATCATTTGCTCGGAGCATAACATAAAACTTAAACAATCATTTGCTAATAGTTTAATATGCAACATAGTAACACTAAAGTCTGGTAATCGCTTGAATACTCATTACAAATAACACAAGTTGCATCCCAAACAGCATAAGTTGGCCCTATTGCACACAATTTCGCAATTGATGTATACTTTACTCTTCAAAATGCAATATTCTACAAAAAATATTCACTATAACAGGTTCTAATTTGGTAGTCTACAAGAACTTTCAAATGACAATAATGTACAATCATACCCTGCACAATAAAACTCTATATATGACATCATTTCATAGATGTTCTGAACAATATATAATCACAATCCATAATATATTGGGGACGTGAAATCTGGATGGTAGACATATAAACTGAAAAGTAGCAACATATTGCTAATTTGTGACAAACACTGTATAGGGTCATTGTCTTCGATTTCTTTTCAGGTTAACTACAGCAAAAAAATCAAAAAGCCGGAAAAAAATCATAAATAAAAAAATCTATCAGCAGAAAAATATAGATAGCATAAAATCAATATCTAGTTCAATTCTCAATGAAGCTTGTCCCCTAACCAATCATACTGCAAGCTTTTTGTTTCTCCCATGCTCTTGTATAAGTAAAATTTCAGGATTACATTCGTTCATTCACAAATATATAGGCTACAAGTTCGCAAAGAAAGTTAAACATTTACCAGAAGGCTTTTAACTATACAAAAGATTCATGCAACTTCGTCAAAAGATCTAATACTGGTAGAAAACATTTCCATATTTGCACAAAATATGCAAAAAAACAGAAAAATAAGATGAACCAACAATATGTTAAACAAAATTAGACACTCAGACTAAATAGATATATAAAGCATACCTCATGAAGTTTCTTTCTTCTTCCTTTAGACTCGATAGGAAAGCGTCTCAGCATAAAGAATAACCTAATATGACAACATCCAATTTAAAATTCAATAAAAGATGCGGACATCTAACTTACAATGCCATCATATAACAGAGGCCATTCTTTTATATAATTATATAAAGTAAATATGTGCAGAGTAATCACCTTCCTCCATATACCAGAAAACCTATTGCTGCCATTAGTGATACAACTGCAATGACAGACGGAAATTAGTATGACACCTACAGTAAATACTGTGTTACTTGTTCCTACCAAAAACTTGTTCCAAATCATATGATAAAGTTAACTAAAATTTTAAAGAATAATGAGTCACAACTCATGAGCTGGATCAGGATCTAACCTGCAATAAACATCTTTCCGATAAATTCTACAGTGCTGTTGTCATTCACCCAGACGTATGCCCAGATACAAGCCTGATTTCAACTCAATATCTTTAGTATAATTTTTTTTAGGGGTTTTAGTATAAGTTACTTACAAAAGTGCTTACAAAAGTGCTTCATGAACAAAAACTATACTGTAAAAGAATTGAAATACAGCATACCTGTATTGCATACACCACACAGTTGACTGAGATGAAAACAATCCTGAGTTTATCTGTTGGTAAACTTCTTGCCTGGTCAACAATGGGGATGGAAGAATCACTATTTGCTTCTCTAAAAAGAAGTTAAGTGCAGACGTTATGTTGTTTTGCCTACGAAAAATTTGGCAATGAAACACTTACCTGGTGATAGATCTCTGCCCAAAATAGGACAAGAAGTGTGTATGTTGAAAAGAAGAGCAGCCCAGGAAGATCCAGTACTCCCAGAACTAACACCTGGTTCAAAAAAGACACGAATGCGTGAAGAGAAACATCGTTCTCAAAACTCATCTTCATGTTCGTAAATAGTTACTTCTGGTAATAGCATGGAAAGTTATGCTCTGAGGCCCAGGCAACATTAGGAAAAATGTACAGCGAAACCCAAGTTAACGTTCTCCAAATCCCAAATGTTCATTATACAAAAAGGAAAAGGATAATGTGAGTTGAGGGTTACTTATAAAAAGGCTTTGTGCCTTGAGGCTTACTATATTTCCCAACCGGTAAAGTTAATATAAATGAAACCCTGATTCCCGTGCAGCCTCTTTGATTCTTCTCCAGATGTAATACAGCACTACTACAGCCTCACACACATGCTACAGACCACCTCCCCACCCCCAAACCCAGTAAATAAAACCCCCTAGAAAATATAACCCTTTCAAACCTCCCATTACATATATTCCTCACTTCCCCACACCTCCAAGGAATTACATTTAAGGTATATCTATGTAGGCATATTCATATGTATGTATGTGTCTTTACATGTATAATATGTTTAGTCCGTCTTTGTAATTGATTGTTATCCTGCTGGTAATCTTCCATTATTACCAATAGGAAAGGCCTTTACAAATATAAATGTAACTGCGCTGATGCCCCCCACCCTCTTATGCAAAAAAAAAAAAAACACTTCAAAAATCAAAGAAAAATTACAGTCAAGAGTCAACTGACTTACCCTAGGATGCAGATTAAACACTTGTACGTGAAACCCAAACACAATGGCTCGAACTGTAATTTACAGATTCAGAATTATCAACATATAACATTTAGGTAAAAGATACTTATTAATGCATTAGATATTCAAATTACCTCCATTTACAATAAAGTTCATGAGATGGAATACTTTCTGAGTTGTCCAACCATACTCGGGCACTCTGACTTCAATCCTTATCAATTGTATCTGCATATCACCAATACATAAGGCTAACGCAAACCTCAAATCTCATAACTTATAAGAGCAAGTTCAATGTTGGTACTATATACGTATAACTATTGCTATAACTTGAAACCAAAAAGTGGTTTTTAGTGCTAAAATAGAACTCATGCTCCAATAGCAAGATGTAAAATAGTACTAAACATATCCAAATAAAGATATATTTCAATTACCTAATGTTAAAGTACACAACTATATTTGTCACTATTACATTATTAATTCATTTTACCACTTGCATGTTTATGTGGCAATCATAGCACCATCGATACTTGGTACTATATTTAGCACCAAGTATAGCATTTTGCTATTTTGCATCTAAGTTTAGCATTTTATTGAAGTTGATTTTTTTGCTTGAATGCTATATTATAGCAATATCACTCACTTTAGGACCACCATTGAACTTGCTCTAACTACAACATTCATATTCTCATGATACTGCATAAATCATCTTCATAAACACGCTAAATTACTTCCATCTCCAAATATAAAATTAGTTATAAAATCTGATGTAGTGTCATAAACCCACCCAAATTTAATATTCACCTTGCAAAACCTATGTTCCAAGATTCACATTTTATTTAGTTACACTAGCACAAGCATCATCAAAATGCTAAGTATATGCACGAACCTACTGTCCAATTAAAAGTTATCCCCCAACGAGTTCTTCCAAATCATAGCACCTACAAGATACTACCAAGGTCCACACTCTCAAGTCTCAACGCCTCACGAATTTTCAAATTACAATTATAACGAGAAATAATCAACTTACCTATTTGTGTTAATTTTGTAACACTTGCGTTACCAAGGTCCACACTCTCACCGCCTAACTAAGTTTCAAACTACAATTATAACGAGAAATAATCAACTTAACTAGTTGCGTTAATTTCAAGTTAACATAACACTCGAATTAATCCAAACTATCAAATTAAAGCACATAATTTTATCTCGAAAACAAAGACTCAAATTCAAGATTCAAAAAACAAACATTTGAGCCTTTAATCAATACCCAATAATCACAACAAGATCATTTCACAATACATACATAATAAAGTGCATATACATATAAAAGAAAGGGGGGGATTAAGTTAAAGATACCAAAGCAACAGCAGAAACAAGAGCATAAGCAGCACAAAGAGCAAAAAAGATTGCATCTTGCCACTGAGTTGACTCATTAATCTCCACCCACCAATCTGAACTCATGGCCGGAAAATAACCAAGTGGGCCCCACGACATCCGGCCGGCGATCTCACACTTTTTCTTGAACAATCTAGTAGTAGTATCAAGCTCTTAAAGATAGTTTTATATCAGCTCAACAAAATAACTGTAACATAAACGAGGATAATAATAATAATTATTATTATTATTATTATAAATATAAATAATAAATAATAAAGGGCAAGACTTTAGAAAAAAAATCAAGAAAAGATAATAAAATTATGCACAGACCCTATATATAGAGAGGGGGTGAGAAAATGTGATGGATCTTTGATTGACACGACTTTAGATAAGCCCTTTGTTTGATTTTTAGTACTACTAATTTCCACCTTGATTTAAGACATGGAGACTAGAATGGTTAGAGTTGAAGAGGTTGTAATAGGGGTGATGAGATTAGGGATTTTTTAATTAATTTAAGCCTTGTAGTTTAAATTTAAATTATGAGTGAGGGGATAGAAGGAGTAATATTCTGTGTGTTGTGCGTGTAGATCGAGGTGGCGTTGGTTGTGTGTATGTGTTGTGATTGTCGTTTGCTTTAACAACTAGACTGGTAGTATTCGATGTTCACTTTCAAAAAATCACATATTAAGAAATATGAATTTTGATGAAAAAAATTATATTAATTGCATTAATTAAGTATAATACGTGGCATATAGTTGATCTTGAAAATATAAATTAGAGATATTTGAACTAGAGTTGATTTTTAAAATATAAACTTTCATTGAAAGTTGAAGTGGACAACTAATTTGAAACAAATTTTTTTTCTAAAATGAACATATATTTTGAAACGAGTACTGGACTACGTACTTAGTGTTCATTGTTCATTGTTCATTAGTACTTGTACACATAACTCTTTCATTCCTCAACCACTCCACTAGTCCACTTCATCCTCCGGTCTTCTCTCCATTTTTTACAAATTATGAAATTTCAATTTGATAAATGGAACTTAAATAAAAATTGTATAAGGTATATTAACTATTTATTTTCATTTTCTATAAATAGAATATATTTAAATTTTATTTCTATTCTCGTTATGGATAAATGGTTCGAAGGGCATATGAACCTCTAATTTGATACTCAACTCCATAACGTTTTTTCTTTATTTGTTTTTTGAAACCAGATACTTGAGTGCATCTTTATGGGTAATACATTTTGACACAAATTATCTAGAGTAATCTTTGGAAGTCTTGAAAAAAATCAAAAAGTTCTCAAAAATATAATGAGTTGTTATATTTAATTTATTATTTCTCGTTAATTTAATGAATCCTGTGTGTATCAATATGACTCACACTAATTAAAAAATATCATGTGTCATTTTGCGAGTTATATTTTTAATTTTTTTGGTACCTTTAGCAATACTCAATTATTTAACGGTTATTTTTCTTTTTTTCATTGATCAAAATTAATATCTTATTCATAGTCATGATTTTTTTTATAAAAAAACGAGTACAGCTAATACACAAATAAAAAACATTGTAATTTTTTGCATTTAATCGAAACAAGAATTAACAAAGTTGTACTAACATTTGAAAGGAAAAAAACAAAAAATCGAACCAAAGTCTAAGTTGTCCCTTAATTTTCTACCTGACTTCCTTCTCCCCAATTTTACTTAACAAAATAGTACATCATCTTCATTTTTGTAATTCGTGACCTTTAAGGTAAAAAGGAAAAAAGATTTGGCGGATAAGGTCGACTTCTGTTCTAATAAAATATAATTTAGAAACATAATCCTTTTTCAGCCGACTTATCTTTGCTACTAGTATAATATTCTTTCGACAAACTTGATTATTCCAAACAATGAAAAGAACAAATCCTGTTTGGCTGCTTATAAAGAGTTTTTGTTTTAACACGTATTATATACACTGGCCCGTAACTATCATTTTATTATTTTATTAATTTTTTTTTTTATGTTCCAACAAGTATACGTGAATATATATTTTATTAAAATAAATATTTACAATTATTATACATGTGATATTAAGTACATAATTTTTTCAAGCTATTAGAATTATTAAAATATATTTTAAAATAAATAGTTCATAAATTGATCTGAGTAAATAAATTCTGAAATATATATATATATTCGTTCCAAGTAAATAGTTCATGTATTTATATTATAACCTATGTGATGCATACTTGTTTAAATAATTATTATTTTATTATTTTTATTTTATATTTTATCAATTAATTTTTTTAAAAAAAATAAGTATTCATGAATGAATATATCATAATATATTTTTCATATAGCCATTTATAATAATTTGACATGTGAAAATAGTTAATAACTTTTTTCAAATTTTTAACTATTAAATTAGGTGTTAAAATAATTTAATCCATAAACTGGCCTAAATATATGGTTCTTAAAAATGTAAATCATGGCCAAGTAAATAGGTCATGTGTTTAAATTAAAAAATTTTAATTTAAAATTACTTACATTGTTGGGGAATTTGTATCTATCTTAACCTACATTATGTAATAATTTTTTAGTATTATATCTAACAGTTATCATTAATTTAATTTTAGAAAAAATCTAATGGCTAGGAAGTGAGTGATTGGCGACCAAACTACTAACGAAACTTTCAATATTTCATTTTTAATATAATAATATAGAAACAACAATGGTTTATCTTACGGCCAAGTTATTAAAAGAAATTGAGAAATGTAGAAAATATCAATTTTTAGTACATTTACCGACCTCCTCCATTCCATTTTACAGGTTCTTTTTCGGCAAACGATGTATATAAAACCAAAGTCAATTGAATAACCTTTTAACATATTGTTATAGGGAGAATTTGGTATATTGGAGGTTGCTGGAATCACGGAGCAAAATATGTAAACTTGAAGTTGTTTTTAGGAAGAACGCAAAGAAAACGAAACATAAATTGATGAATTTTGTAGTTGATGTTGTTCGTTGATTCGTACGAATGCGTGAGAAAAAGTGTTTATTCTCTCATTCTGCAAACTGTCGATCATCCGTAATAAGAGACATACGTACCCTTTTACAGGAGTTCAAGGCACACGTAGTTCTAGGAGGAAAAGTTACCTATATGAGCTAGGGTTTGGTTCGAACCATCAAGGTTTAAGTCCGTTGAACGTTAGTGGGTCGCCGTAGAAAGCACATATCTATCCATGACCCAAGGTCGTTGGTTGTATTATGATGTCATGGAGCTAGGCAAAGATGTCTCGTTGGTGAGGCACGAGAACACTTTGAGGCCTTGATGTGCTCGAAAATGAGTTTAAATTAAATCGCAAGCGCACGATCTCGTTTAAGTATTTTTAAGTTCGTTCCGTAGAGACTATGTATTTTCGCAACAATCCTTAATTTCTAATTTAATCAAACTAAAGGAAAATTAAAAATATAAAAAGGTGATTTTTCTAAAAATTATCTCTACCTAAACTAATTATTTACAAAAATTAAAAGAAAATCTAAATTATCCTAATTAATTAATCTTTATTAAATTAAAAACTAATTAAAACTAAACAAAAATCTAATAAAAATCTGGCATGACTTCTACATATAATCGACTAGCCAAACGATCAAACCAACTCGATCAAAATTTTTATATATTTAAATACAATCCAAGCAAACACTTAAAATCCTTAATAATTTTATACAACTAAATTAAACAGCAAATGTATTCAACCACTAAAAAGGCAACACAATCAACTGCTAGACTCGGCACTGGTAAGCTGCAACTCGGCTTCTACACGCGTCTGACTCAATTAACTCGCTTGGACTCAGGACTCAAGTGACTCAGTGCCGCAAAACTCGACAGTAAACAGAAACACCACCCAAAACTCGTGACTCGGTGGTATGGAGATGATGGCGGGTCTGGAATTGGTTTGGGTCTGCTATAGTGTCGAGAAAGGCGAGTGGTAATGTAAGGTGAATTGTGAAGAAAAGGTGGTGAATTGTATGGTGGAGGAGATGTGAAGTCTGGTGATTTCGAAGGGGGAACAAGGTCGAAAGGGTGGTGCGGAGGTTGTGGTTGAATCAGGCTGCGCAGTTGGTGGAGAAGCTGTCGAGTGGGTTGAACAGAGGTGGAAGGCAGGGGTTTAACAGTGGAGATATAAGGTGGGTTTGTCTGTGTTGGCTAAGGAAGAAGGTGAAGTGTGGTGGCTGATTGAAGTGAGTGAACGGAGAAGAAACGGGTTAGAATAAGTAAAACAGGGGAGATCAAATTCGAAAGAAAACAGGGGAAATAAAAACAATAAATCGAAGGAGAAGACTAAAATGAAACCAAGCTTAAATCAATTTTAACAATTAAAATGCAGAAAATTAGAGATTGCAGAAAAATAAAATGCTGAAATTAAGTAGAATCAACCAACCAAATCCCAATGCAAATGAACTTCGCACCGAAATTTGGCCGGAATAAGTAAGAACGCCGGAAAAATCAAACGACACCAAAATGACTTAAAAGCTAAATCTAAAAATTAAAGTGCAACATATCACTACCAACTTGAAAGCATCAAAATAAAACTAATCAAACCCACTAACATATCAAGAACATAAAAAATCAAAACAACACCAAAATTAAACAAAAACACTAGATCTTGGAAATTAAAAAGCAATACACACACCCACTTGCACAAAATTAAATTCTACACTAACTCACACACCCAACATCAAAATAAACTACTCTACCAAACCCATTAAACTACAATGCTCAAAAATTAAATCTACCACTAAA
>PHNY01131256.1:5245-19039 GCA_003724115.2 Anethum foeniculum
GTAGAGTTTTATCCATTGAGGCTACAAACACTAATTTCTACTTAAAGTGTTTAGGTATAGTTATCATCAAACTAATGTACATATTCCTAATAGATGTGACCTTATAGAAGACACGTGTGATTGCTGATAATCTGTCCACGCATAATGATCCTTCCTCCCATGCGACCCCTTAAGGCCTAGTCATGGGTCTTCAAGTCAATTGAGAATATAATATAAGTTATTAGTGAGGTGATCCGAGATGAGTCAGGGCCACTAGTCTTCATTCATGCCTTGTAATAAAGATTGTCTTTATCTGATGTGATCTCAGGAATATGTATATAATGCTGACCTCGAAGAGGCCCTTCCAAGCATGATATGGTCCCGTGGGGACTCTATGATGTGCCCTCATAGGATCATGTATTCATAAGTTGTTGTAATTATATCTTCTGCTCAGCTGGCATGTGAGCTTATACTTTCACTTGTCTCTTCAAGCCTCTTTAAAGTATGAGTTGAGAACTCCTCTTTAAAGTATGAGCAGATGACTCCTCTTTAAAGCATGAGGAGATGACTCCTCCTTAAAGCATGAGTCTCCTCTTTAAAGAATGAGGAGAGGACTCTTCCTTAAAGCATAAGGAAAGGAATCCTCCTTAAAGTATATGGAGATGACTCATCTTTAAAGCATGAGAAGGTGACTCATCTTTTAAGTATGAGGATAGTCATCTTTAAAGCATGAGGAGATGACTCCTCTTTAAATCACGAGGAGATGACTCATCTCCTCTTGATATTGTAACATGACACCCCTATTGTTAATATGAGGATGAGACTCCCCTTCTCGATAATATCCTCACGTGTCAGTTAGTGAGGTCTTGGTCAATATAGCGGTACTCGGTCCTGATCAATATTCGGTACGAGAGCTCAAACATATTTATGGACCTGTTTATTTCAACCCAATATTATTAATGATTCTCGTAATGGGTCTATTTAGAGCCCATGTCCATATTTGGGCATTACAATTACCCCCCGATTCCATGTTATCATTTTGAATGTAATGTGGAATCAAAAATAGTATGATTCCTCCTTGAAGTAGACGTCTGGTAAGGGTCACATTACTATCCTGACTGGGCATCTAAAAAGGACGCCTCTTCGAGGGACCCTTAGGAGCTGAAGAAGTAAACCGTTGCATATGATAGCAGCCTGATGATTGCTCAAACAGAAGACCAAAGTAAGGGAAGGACTCTAATCTTCCTTCGTCTTCCTTCGATTTGGTAGCTCATGTCTCGGCTACTTCTAAATGCAAACTTAAGAATGAGGTGGCCATCAAGGGCTTGAGGAGGATCTTTGCGAAGCAGCCAAAACTTGAATAATCTTGAGAAGTTCGTATGTATGTGCAGAAAAATATTAAGGAGGAAGTCACCCAGCTTAGGTTTTACATAACTCGGATACATGAAGAAGCTTCCAAACTTTGACTGTTC
This sequence comes from Anethum foeniculum, assembly GCA_003724115.2. Taxonomy (NCBI): domain Eukaryota; kingdom Viridiplantae; phylum Streptophyta; class Magnoliopsida; order Apiales; family Apiaceae; genus Anethum; species Anethum foeniculum. The sequence continues at coordinate 6,697 of PHNY01131256.1, forward strand.
TCCACTCAAAGAACTATGTTGAAGAATCTTTTTAAAGTGATATTTGTTGAGGCCTAAAAGAAGACCGAGGAGGTTGAAGCTCGATGGATCGCAGATTAAGTATCGAAGTAGATAGAGGGAACCTTGTAAATAAATAAGGGGTGGGCACCCTTCTAATGCTCACCTAATGTAACTTTTGACTTGACTTGTCTATTGACCAGTTTGGGTCTCTTATGATCTCATTCTTGTTAATATGATGCATGCTTTAATCTTTATTCTTGAAATGCCTTGAGATCCCTAAAGAGGTCACCATGTATTTGCCATATTTCTTATTTAGCTTAAGCCATACTCTTGACCCCTTTCATACCGAACTTGCACTACAAGATACTGGCTCTAACCTCATTTCGCATATTAATGGTTGGTTGGCCTCTCATCATTGAGGATGACTATTTGAGAATAGAACTTTGCATTTTCATTTTCTTGTAAAATAATTTGAATTCTTCTAAGCATTTTCCAGTATCCCTCATGTTGAGATAGGTTCCTCTTAGAATTGACTTCATAGCTCCTATCAAACTCACATAGAAAATGATGTCCCTAGACTCACGTCGGATGACATTGGCATGACGGCCCTGCATCATATATGCTAGCTAGAAAGACTCACGTCGCCTTGTGCTGGTCTCCATAGATGTTCCCCTTATGTTTTCTTCATAAATTTTTTCAAATTTTTCAAGTGCTTTAGGATAGTTGATTGAGTCTTAAAATGATCCGCATTGCTGATAGATTGACTTTAGCACATGCATTAAGATAGCTTTACATTGTATAGCCTTACGGACTAACTCATCATCGATTGTTAGAGAGGCCAAGAGGCCTCACATTACAAGATGTCGGGTTTGTGGCCTCGCATCGCTAGATGTTGGCATTGTCCTGCAATTTTCAAATGTCATGCTAGAGTAGGTCTTTTTGTATTGCCACTACCCCTCTGATTCCTTGTTATCATTATAGATGTGATGAGGAATCAAACTATTGTAGTGCTCTTCTTGTGCTATTTGAGTTAACACCATCTGTCCAACATTATCACGTGTCACATGATCTCTCTAACGCTACCCCAGGGACATGAGGCCTCATCAACGCTACCCTGGGAGTGAGTGCCACCCATGTCTTCATGTAATTTATTTAGATGTAGGTTCCCTCTTCTCCCTCCCCACGCCTCAGTAGTGATGTGTTGAAACCTCCCTTGTAGAGAACCTTGTCATAAATAACATAGAAGGTCGTTTGTTACTCGATATTTCATGTTTTCATCCTATCTTGAGATAGATTTTCCATTTTGACATACTCCCAAATAGGGTCATTAATGTTGGCCCCGAGGTCGCTATCTCTATGGTGAATTATTCAGACACGCTAGCATTGACTTGAAATTTTAAGGGAAATAATTCCAAGTAGTATGTCCTCTCTCTGAGAGCCCAACTTTTCCAATGCATCTGCCCCCTGATTCTAATTCCTTGGGATGCACTCCATCCTACCTTCATTGAAAAACTTGATGAGCCTTTCACAACCAATATGAGGGGTCTCTAACATAAAGTCGTTGTAGACATTGAGATTCACCACCTTCATCTCTAGAGCTAACTTGAGGCCAAGGATAAGGACCTCATCAACATATAGGGCCCTCTAGGGGGCACATTTGGCACGTTCTCGAGGGGTTCCACTCCCCATGAGGTTGCTTTGAGAGCCCTAGAGTCATCCTCATAATGAGACGGGAACGCAAACATGAAGTTGGCCAATGCTTGACCCTTTAAAGCACCTCCAAACTAATACCCCATGTCAAAGTGCCATAACTCCACAATTTACTTGAGAGTCAGGCCCCTAGGCGTGCCTTAATTTCTGAGAGGCCTCGTCATACTCATGCTGCATCAACGCTAACCTAGGCGTAAAGGTTAATCAACACTCAATTCAAGTCTTCATAATAGTCCAAGTGTGGCAGGTTCCCCCCACCTATATCCTGCCATTGATGAGTCAGAGCTCCTGCTAGCGAAGTGAGACTGGTACACCTGTTAGAGTAGTGATCACAAATCCCTTAAAGAGGTGAGTACTAATCCTTGGGTAGGTGACCCCGAATTTTTGCTAGAGAGGAATCCTGGATCTCTACTAGAGGGGTGAGCCCGAATTTCGATGTTGAAAAGATCATGAATCCCTAAGAGAGATGGGAAAAGCCTGAATCACTCTTAAAGAAGTGAGCGCGATCCTTAGAGAGGTGAGCTTGAATCTATTCTAGAGAGGAAAGCCTGAATTCCTGCTTGAGAGACAAGCTGAGGCTCGTGACTCATCAACGCTACCCCGGGTAAAAAGGCACATTAGCGCTCTTGAGCTTTATAGCAATAAATAACAACTCCCTCGGGGTCACGGTAAATATCATTTCTTCAATATGTGGAAGGGACGCTAACCCTTCTTTCTACTTAGGGTGGCCTCTTCTTAGCTGTTATCACTTGATTTAGCATTCAATAGACTTATGAAAAAAATCTTGGATTGTTGGAGAGGCCTATTGGGGCCTCGCACCACCGTATTCTAGACTTTTTCGGTCTTGCATGAGCATGCTAGCCTACTTCAAGCGAGGCTACAACCCAATGAAAAATGTTACAAGTCGCCAAAGTAGAGGGGCTTGCTGAGAGGCTACCAAACCATGAAGAAGAACGGACCTGTAGCACAAGTAGGGGGATTCGTGGAGAGAGACCGACAAACCATAAAGACCTTGTTGGTCATCTAAGTAGGGGGCTTGTTGAGAAAGGTCATCACTCCATAATGAAGAAAAGGCATCTCACTGGGGGCATCTCATGAAGAGGCACCCCATTTGGGGGCATCTCGCTAGGGGCATCTCTGTAAGAGGCATCCCGCTAGGAGCATCTCACTAAGAGGCATCCCACGAGGGGCATCTCGCTAGGGGCATCTCAATAAGAGGAATTCCACAATGGGGCATCCCGCTAAGGGCATCTCAATAAGAGGCATCTCATGCGGAGTGACCCGCTAAGGTGCTCAAGCGGAGGCATCCCACAAGTGGGCATCTCCTAAGGCGGTATCTCTTAAGAAGGCATCTCCGTAAAGGCATCTCATGTGGAGCAACCCGCTAAGGTGCTCATGCGGAGGCATGAAATAAACGGCCATTCCCCATGCGAGATCATATTGTTGGTCACACAAAGGTAGGCAGCCTCATTAGATAGACGATTACCCCTTACTGAGGAACTTGTTTCAGAAGAGGTTGGATTGTGATGGACAGTGATCACCTGCTCTTCCCATGTGATAAGATAATTGGGACCTTTCCTAAAAGGGTCAGGGTCGCGTGCCCCTTCACCTCGAGGCAGGGGTCTCCTGGTTATTCACAGCTTCATACCTAAGTAAGCTGTATGCTCCGTTTTGTGAGGTCAAGTCATCCTTCTCCCATAGATGTCAAGCCCCCTCCTTCCAACACCAAATATTGTTGGGAGAAATTCGTAACAACATAAATTTAGAGGTTGCTGAAATCATGGAGCAAAATATGTAAATTTGAAGCTATTTTCACGAAGAACGCGAAAAACATGGGACGTAAATTGATGGACTTTGTAGAATTGTAGTTGATCTTGTTGGTTGATTCATACGAATGCGTGAGAAAAAGTGTTTATTCTCTCTTTCTGCAAACTTTCGATCATTTGTAACAAGAGGCCTACGTACCCTTTTATAGGTGTTCAAGCCACACGTAGTTCTTGGAGGAAAAGTTACCCATATGAGTTAGGGATTGATCTGGTCCATTAGGACCAAAGTCCGTTGCACGTTAGTGGGCCGCCTTAGAAAGCCCATATCTATCCATGGCCCAAGCCTATTGGCTGTACTAGGCTGTCATGGAGCTAGGTAAAAATATCTCGTTGGTGAGGCACGAAAACACCTAGATGCCTCATATGCCACCCCTTGGAGTCTGGTCATGCAATGTGATCTTATAGAAAGCACGTCCGGTTCTTGATAATCCGCCAACGTATAATGATCCTTCCTCTTATGCGATCCCTTGAGGCCTGGTCATGGGTCTTCAAGTTAATTGAGAATATAATATAAGTTGATAGTGAGGCGACCCTTGATGAGTCAGGGCCACTAGTCTTCAGTCCTTGCCTTGTAATAAAGATTTTCTTTATCTAATATGATCTTAGAAATATGTATGTAATGCTGACCTTGAAGAGGCCCTTCCAGGCATGATACAGTCCCGTATGGACTTTATGATGTGCCCTAATAGGGTCATGTAGTCATAGGTTGTTGTAATTATATATTTTGCTCAACTAGCATGTGAGCTTATACTCCTAATTATCTCTTCAAACCTCTTTAAAGTATGAGTTGACGACTCATCTTTAAAGTATGAGAAGAGGACTCCTGTTTAAAGCATGAGGATAAGACTCCTCCTTAAAGCATGAGGAAATGACTCCTCCTTAAAGCATGAGTCCCCTCTTTAAAGCATGAGGAAATGACTCCTCCTTAAAGTATGAGGAAAGAACTCCTCTTTAAAGCATGAGGAGGTAACTCATCTTTAAAGTATGATGAGAGGATCTTTTAAAGCACGAGGAGAAGATTCCTCTTTAAAGCACGAGGCAAGGGCTCCTCTTCTGTTGATATGGGAACATGTCACCCCTCTTGTTAATATGAGGATATGAATCCCCTTCTCGATATATCCTCACGTGTTAGTCAGTGAGGTCTTGGTCAAGATAGCGGTACTCGGTCCTGATCAATATACCGGTACGAGAGTTCAAACATATTTATGGACTTGTTTATATCAGCCCAATATTATTAATGATTCTCGTAATGGGTCTGTTTAAAGCTCATGTCCGTATTTGGGCATATTATGTATCATGTATAAATACGATGTCCATCTATTTTGAAGTTTAGAACAAGTGTTCATGTATCGTTTCTTTAATACTAAACACAATATAGAGTTTGCATATTGGACCGTTTTTTCCTCTTGTGACATTTTGGACAATCTTAATTTTAAAATGGTCAATTAAGGCCATCACTCGTGAAATTACCATATTAATATTATTTTAAATTTTCTTTTCAAGTCACATTTATCAGTTTAATATCCTCCTAAAACTTCTCTTGAGGTCAAATTACCATAATTATATAATCTTAAACTTTCTTTTTAAGATAAAGTTACTCTCTTAATATTCTCATATATATATTAAGTCCAAAAGTTTTTTCCTAAACTCATATTACCTATTTATATATTTATCTATTGTTCTAAATCATTCTTTTAAAGTCAAACTTAACAGTTTAATATTTTTCTTACCTAATTTTTAAACAATAAGAATGATAGTTTTTTAACTTTTAATTTCTAGAAAATATAATAGCTATAGATGTTTATTATTATTATAAAATAAAATAAAAAATATCTTGAATTAAATTAGTCTTAAAAATATCTAAACTGAATTTCATGATATTATAAAATTGATTGTTGATTAATAGATGATATAGTTTTATGATATTAGATTCGGAATCAACGAGAAAGCGGCTCGTTCAGAGTAAATATGTTAACGAGAGAGCGGTTCTTTAGAACAAGTGTTTTATATGCAAGAATTTAAAATTGATGTTGTATTATGTATGTTAAAATATAAGTTGAAATTTGAATTTTGAAGAATACCTTTTATATCGTCTAATATAATTTTTAATTTTATATACACATTAAAATATGTGCCGACACTCACGCTTTCCCTTTTACTTTTTTAGGATGTTCTTATAAATTTTTTACTTTCAGAACTTTTTTTCTTGAAACAACATTTCAAAGTTTTTAGAATTAGTAAAATTTTATAATATAAAAATAACTATATTCAATACTTTCTTTTATTATACTCACTTTTACAGTGATTATCCCATTACTTTTATTACTTTTCTCTTATACTTCCTCTTTTTTTTTTTTATATATAAAATTTTGACTTTTACATACATTTCAATATATTTTGACATGATACGCATAATTTTTAAAATTTCATTTTATAAATTAAAAAATTTACTCTTTATTGTTATTAAAAAAATTATAAATAATATTTCTAACTATCCGATTAAAATACGTTAAAATGCGTGCAAAAGTCAAAATCTCCTTAAAAAAAACTAACATTAGTTTTTGTTAACCTACGCATCGAACTCAAGAATGGAGGGAGTAATACGTTGTAGTTAATTGCATTTACCCAAGACACGCTAAGCACATTATGCAAAATATTCTTGTATGGGGGTCTCTCAAAATTTTTGGTTGGACCATCCAAGATGACTAAAAACGCTAAACCATCCATATCATTCTCTCCCCGTGTCTCGGACCATTCTAAAAATTTCATCGAGAATAATAATGATGTATACAATCTCGTTTCTCGAAGATATCCTACTTACTGCGCTCGCGGCAACCTAGATGCTATCCTAAGTTTATCCTTTTAGCTCGTGCTAGATGCCACTATTGCTTCTGAGTTTTGTGCTACATTAAATTTAGCTATTAGTGCCCGAACGAGGTGCACCGAATAGATTAATCTTGCAACAAAATTAATATTACAATCGGTGAACAATGGAAAGTAAACGCGACGTGAGAACCTGAAAAGTATAAGATCCTGTAAAGCCTTAAAATTTTAGAATAACATGTTAATTAACGTGGTTTAAATATTCCCACCCCATTCCACTTTCATTTGTTTAATTTAATATTTATATTTAATATTGATACATTAATAATTATCATTTAATAAATAAATACGGTATACGACCCGATGAATAATATTATATTAAGGGTGTATCCGACAGTAGCTCATAGTTATCAAACTCAAGCGAGCCAAAAAAATGACCAAACAAATTGACCACTTAATGTAACTTTACCAGCTTCACATACCATGTATAAATTTTTACTTAGTGAATAAGCAATAAAATTATTTGTCCTCAAATCTCACCACTTGACTCCCTCTTTTAAAGCATGTTTACACTTGAGTCATTCCTATGTACTAATTTATTTAGTAAACTATTCGCTGTCCTTTGGCCACTATATATATCAATAGAAGTTGGCTACATGATTCCATCAATAGCTAGTTTTCATCACTTGCATTTAGAAATCTCTATATATACATGCAACACAACATAATAGAATTAGAAACGATCAAAAACACCAAGTCCATTGCGATGACCGGTGGGTTTTTGATGGTGATGTTGGTAGGCTTTCTTTTGTTTGTGATTGGTCTCATTACAATCCATTTTTTACCTTTGTTGTTGTCAAGGCTTAATGGATATGTACTTCCAAAAGGGACTTTTAGTTGGCCTTTACTTGGTGAAACTCTCTCTTTTCTCAATCCTCATCCTTCCAATTCTATTGGCACTTTTCTTCATAACCATTGTTCTAAGTAAGTATCTCTTGTTTGCATAGAAAACATATATATGTACTATAAAATCTAGTATGAATGTATTTAATGTTTTGCAGGTATGGAAAAGTGTTCAAGTCCCATCTATTTTTCACACCAACAATAGTGTCATGTGATGAGGAGTTGAACTACTTCATTTTACAAAATGAAGACAAGTTGTTTCAGTGCAGCTATCCAAAGCCCATCCATGGAGTGCTGGGGAGCTTGTCAATGTTGGTGGCAGTGGGTGACACTCACAAGAGGCTTAGAAGTGTGGCTCTCTCTCTTGTCACCACTACCAAATCAAACCCTCAATTTCTTAATGACATTGAGAATACTGCTGTTCAGATTTTGGATTCTTGGAAGCACAAAGACCAAATCCTCTTCTGTGAGGAGGCTAGAAAGGTGCATGTCCCTAGCATACATATTTTCCTTTCTTTCATTTTTTAGTATCTGGCATCACCATTAAACTTCAAACTATATTTTGTTTGATCGATTTTTCTAATATGTGCTCACACCAGACGCGGGCTAGGAGTTTAGCTTTTGTACTACCGATAACAATTAATGAAATATACTCACTTTTAGTGAATTCTATTATTAACTATTATTGGAAGTGACAAAAGTAGAAATTTTAGCAGTGTGAACTATTGTTCATTTTACATTTTCCCTCAAGAAAAGTAAATTTTTTGTAGATTGAATTAGTGTGAATATCACACAAAAAATATCTGACACGATATTTTGTTTTTTGATCCCCCAGTTTACTTTCACTGTGATAGTAAAACAAGTGCTAGGGTTAACCCCTGATGACCCACACACCTCAGAAATTCTAAAGGATTTTCTCACCTTCATGAAAGGACTCATTTCTCTTCCACTATACATTCCTGGGACTCCTTATGCAAGAGCTGTTAAGGTACTGAATTTCATATTTTAAAATATATTTCTCTCAAGTCACACTAACCAGAAAGTTGATTAAAAGTGTTTGTATGATGAAATATTATACTTATAGAAAAACATAGTATTATATTGGACATATCAAAAGAGGGCATGTGATGATGTGATTATTATCTGCTTTTATCCACATATCTTTACAGGCTAGAAGAAGAATAGCATCTACTGTCAAAGCAATTATTGAAGAAAGAAGGAAGAATAGTACTGCAAGTTCAACACAAGATAATACAAGAAGTTTTGATTTCTTAGAAATACTCTTATGTGTTGATGCCTTGTCTGAAGATGAAAAAGTTAGTTTTGTTCTTGATTCTCTACTAGGTGGTTATGAAACCACTTCTCTGTTGATGGCCATGGTGGTTCACTTCCTTGATCAATCCACTACTGCACTTGAACATTTAAAGGTTACACAACTTATACAATTCTCCCACTCATTAATTTCTTTTGACATGTGGAATTATATTAGAAAGATCGAATCTGAGTTCATTTCAACACGCGAGATATGCCTTTATCACTAGACTGTTCCGCGATCCTCTAATATAATTTTCCTTTTTAGATAATCCACTGGCCCTGTTATATATTGTAGGCGCCGTATATATTAATAGTATACTAAACAAAGTTATATTCTCCCCGTGCTAACTTTATTTGCTTGGCATAATTTACGTACATAGTTGGAGCATCAGAATATAAGAAACACGAAGAATATCAACGATGTGTCTTTGAACTGGGAAGATTATAAGAAAATGGAATTTACACAACATGTAAGTGCATGACGACTTAATCTTATAATAGATAGTACCTTGATTTATCACTTTTGAGTAATTTTATAAACTATAAACTTATCTTATGATTACTTAATTTGCTTTTTAGGTCATCAATGAAGCTTTAAGGTACGGGAACGTTGTCAAGTTTGTGCACCGAAAGGCTCTTAAAGATGTTAAATTTAAAGGTACTTGTGAGAATAATACGAACTCCACTTAACTAATTTGTATAGTTTCAAATGCAAATAATATTTTAAACATGTAAAATTGCTTTAATTATGAATCCATATCAATCATGCATGCATGAGCTATTCTATCATTCTGCAAGCTTTTTAGTAGAACCTTTATTTAGGAAGTGAAAAAGGGGAAAAAGAAAATGGGTCCTATTAATTGCTTTTGTATTTCACAGATTTTGTAATTCCATCGGGTTGGCAAGTCCTACCAGTTCTCAGTGCAGTCCATTTAGACAAAACTCTCCATGCAGACTCTTCCCAGTTTCATCCTTGGAGATGGGAGGTACTTTAAACATCCATCATTTCAGATCTCGACAGGGATATGAGGATTGAACTCAAGTTTGGTTGAACATAGTGTACTTTACCACTAGACTATCCTCTGATTCTCGTCGTTTTACTTATTAATTAAATTTTCCTAGTTTATGATGTACAGAGTCATGTTCCCTTTTATACAATATTTTATGGAATTTGAGAAAGAAACATTGCTAGAGGATATGTAATAATACAATCATAGATGATAATTTAATCAGTAATTACTATGGAAAATTAACAAATTAAGTTATTCGATGTTCAGAATCAAGAACAGACATGCAAGAAGTTCACCCCTTTTGGTGGAGGAACAAGATGCTGCCCTGGTTCTGAACTTGCTAAAGTAGAAGTCGCATTCTTCCTCCACCACCTTGTACAAAAATTCAGGTAATTAGCCTCATCCTGTCCTTACTCTAATTATGCTACTTTAGAAACATACTTACCCAAACCAAATCATATTTATTTAATTTCTTACAAACTAATGGGAGTACTGCCATGTATATGTTGTGCAGATGGAGAACAGAATCTGGTGACTTACCTTTTGCATACCCATATGTAGAATTCCCAAGAGGGTTGCCGCTATATGTTGAGAAGTATGAATCAGACGACGTTGTTGATAAAAAGGAAAATTAAGGCCTTTCTTTAAATTTTATCTTGTTTCCTGAAAAACTCCGAAGTGTTGTAATATATGTTTCTCTCTCTAGTACATATATAAATCAGATGGTTTTATGTTCCATTAATTTCGTTTCTAGTTCCATCCTTGAGCTTGTATCGCAATTCATGGAGTTCAGTGTCTGTGCAAGTATGTACTAAATATTAATAAGGGTACCTAAAAGGCACAAAAATCTGATTAGAAAATGGAAATGACAAAGTTGACTTGGTGCATGGCCTTCTTATGTACTGCAGCGGAACTTGTGTTTAGTCAAGCAATATATTAAATTAGAAGGATTACAATTAATGGTATTGCTACACTGATCAGTTCTCTAGAAACCTTACAAGAAAGAGCCAACAGAAGAAACTTGGCTGAAGAAGATAACAGAGCATCATCACATCAGCGGGACTAAATTACAGAAGTTAGCTTAAGGAGCTGAATTTATCCTCAAACTGGCTTAACACAGTGTCCAGCTGCAGTTCTTTGTGTGAGTTTCAGTCAAAGTCGGATTGTAGGAATTCTCTTCACCAACCTCGTCAAATCTCAGATAATTGACTGAACAAATGAACGTATTTCAGCTGTACTAAGCAAAAGAATAAACAAATTCAGCTGGTGTAACGAGTAACGACATGTACTCTGTAAGCAGCAGGCAAAGAATCATCCTTTAGAGTTTGTGAGGCAGTGATTGAGCAGTTACTAGTAGGTCCAGAGACTGAAGGATAATCTAAGTTGGTAAAAGTTATGTGGGTATCTGTTTACTTTTAATATTATCTCAACTGAGTTTGAATGTAACTACGACTGCTGAGAAAATTTTAGTCGGTCATGACGGCTTATCATGCACCACTCCTCGATCCATACCCCAGTTTGGTTGAAAATGTCCTTCTCGAATGGTGTTGCCTTCAGGAAGGATGAATTTGTCACTGGTTGTAAATTTTCTTGGCTTTGTGCTGGAAAATTTAGATATAGATGAAATGCATGTGTTCTTTAGATATTAATTGCCTGACAATTTAATTGCTAATTTAAGCTACAATAAGATAAAATAGCAACATAACTATTTAATATGTTCTCACTGCAAATAATAATGTCAAGGAAAGCAAAGAAAAACTAACTTAAGGACAGGAACCGAACACTGATTTCTGTGAATCCGTTATAGAGAATATGACTTTCTACCAGAGTACCAGGTAACCTGCGGATAAAATGGCTATAAAATGTATACTACCAGGTTCATATTGGAATTTTAGGGGTATTATTTGTTTTTGAAGTGGTGTCTTTTCCAGAAAAAGGAGTTTCCCAGGTGCTCAATTCTAAATCCATATCTTATGACCAATGAGACAAGTTAGCCACTCAACCTCAAGCTTGGTAAGCTCGACCTTGAAAGCACTTTATAAACAGAAGATCCAAATTCTTTTTATTAACACTTGAACTTTTGAACTCATTCTTTGTCACTTAGTCTGGTTAATTACAAATAGTTGGCTAGATGCATTCTGTTGTGCAATCCCTAACCGTAGTAGAAGGATTCTGTTTCAAGTGCACTAGTAGTATACTGTTTATGTTTAGTATCAATTAATCCTTGACCCTTTCCAATCCTGCTTGTTCATAATTGGAGATGGCAAAAACTGTGATGGCCCTTCTTAAAAATACTTTATGCGTCGCGGTTTATATCAGCATAAAAATTTCATAGCAAAAGAATAATATTATTGTCAAAGAAAAAACACAAACATCTGGCATAGGTAGCAAGTTTAACGACCAAAATCCGAAATACATAATACGTTTTTATAAACTAAAATAAATCCTAAGCAAATACGGACGCTTCAGCAATCTTCCGTGGGTAGGTTCATTCAAAGGCCCAAGCATTCTCCCTACGAACCTCCTCTTCTTCGTCAGGAGTGAAGTCATTCTTGATATTGAAAGTTTTCCTGATATCCTCAGGCGTCTTCCCCTTGATCATATCAGCTACAGTCTGGCAGGTCAAGTCCAAAAGACTCTTGATGTTGAGATAATTTGCAGCCAGGATAAGATCAAACAGAACATCCTGCCCAACCTTCACAAACTCCTCATCGAACTTCTTAAGTTGATCGTTCTCGGCAGTCTTGTTAGTCTCGT
>PHNY01131274.1:4482-18979 GCA_003724115.2 Anethum foeniculum
CCGGGTCTATCTGGAACCAAGGGAATGTTTTATTTACATGTCAGTTTAAAAGAGAATCAATTTTTCTTTAATTTAGAAATTCCAATAATTTAGAGTTTTTAGATTGAAACTTAATTGATGTTTCGAATCGAAAACTATGTACGTTTGTATATATTGTGATATGTATAAATAAGTTTAATTATTTTAAAATTGAAAAAATATCTCTTTTATTAGTTAATCTTAATAAAGTGATAATTTTTTCAGGATATCACTTTAGAAAGGTTATACACTAATCGTCTATCAGGCTGTCATTGATTATTTTTAAAATTGAAAAAATATCTCTTTTATTAGATAATTTTAATAAAGTGATAATTTTTTCAGGATATCACTTTAAAAAGGTTATACACTAATCGTCTATCAGGCTTTCATTGCTCACTCTAAGACAAAAAATAGTCTTTTTTTTTAGGTCAAGTTTCTGGATTTAGTTGTTGGAAATGTGAGTGTCATCTACTTAGTATTTTCTCTGGTCTACTGGGGCTGAGCAAAAAATCGAATCAAAATCGAAACCGAATCAAAATCGGTAAAAATCGATAAAAACCGATCCGAATAAAATCGAACCAAAACCAAAGCCGGAAAATAAAAAACCAATCCGGTTTAGATGGTTCGGTTCCGGTTATAGGTCATAACCGAACCGAAAAAATCGACCCGAACCGATTATAATTAATTAACATATATAATTTCTATAAATATATACATTTTTAAAATTAATAAATATAAATATATCAAGAAGTCGGATAAAGTAAATATAATTTGGGCGTTGTTTAGTAGTTATGTAACTGAGACAGACCATCGTATTAATCTGCATAAATGAGATAACATTAGTCAGATTCTGTTTTAACCTTCAATTAAACTAATTATAGTCACTTTGCAACACATACTATGCCAAACTGCCACTGCATTAATTTTTTCCATGTTATACTTAGTTTTGAGTATAATGTTTCAAACTGCAAAATCTGTAAACTATTACTTGCAGTGAAGATAAATCTATTACTTGCAGTGAAGATACATCGAAAACTATACAACAGAAAATCTTAATCATGGGTATGAGGTCAAGTGCAATTATGCTTTTTTGTAGTCACTGAAACTTGCACCCTTTCAAGCACTTGTAATTTTTTTTTCAGTTTTATCCTTTCCTCGCATTAACCATCATCAAAATTCTCCATGAACTAGCTAGGTTTTTAAATTAATTACTATATATTCATACAAGTTTGTAATATTTTTTGCTTAAGTTATTATCCGGTTATGAAACCGAATCCGAACCGATATAAACCGAAACCGGCTGTTCGGTTGCGGTTTTTGATTTTTAAAACTGAAGATACATGGTTCCGGTTCTAGTTTTATTAAAAACCGGACCGAACTGACCCACGCTCTCCCCTAGTCTCAACCTCGCCAAAAAGGCAAAAGCCTTGTCTATCTATGACACGACAATGAAGTCCGAAAATTTCAAACAGACCTTTTTATGTTTTAAGACTTATTCTGAATCACAAGATGCATACAAATTACATTTCACAATTAGCTCTTAGACGCAGGTTATATTTATATAGCTCATGTTAAAACATCTCATCATTCAGCTAACGTATCTTACTATTGTTCTACATTACTCACAATTTTCATTTCTCTTGTGGAAGTTGGCGTTCTTGATTCTTATTTTTTCAGCTCCAGGACAAGTAGTCAAGTACTAAAGACAGGAAACAAATAGTCCAAGTGTTTAGTTTCCAAGTAAAACGATTTCCCAAGAATAGTCGAAACGTAAACAATCTAATATCATAATATATACATTACCTTGAAATTCCAATACAGTTGTATTATGTTTACAAACTTTTAAACAATGGGGTAGCCGTGTAGACAATGCATAAAGTACATCAAATATAAGCTGTTCTTAAAATGATGATTTAAGGAGCCTAGAACTAATGGTTTTATACACTGGGCCAACGGAAGGCCTGGGCAAATCCTTCTCCCAGCGCCAAATGGTTCTCTAAAATTACTCTCCCAATAAAATTATGTACTCAGTGTGTCGTGTCTGCAGAATTTAAACACTCAATTTTCTCCAAAAATCATGAAAACAGCATTAATACCAAACACGTTAGTTACAAAACAATGATACATATAACACGAAAAGATGACAAAATACGAACAAAATGATTGTTAAAAATTTGGATGCATTAGATTCAATTTCATTTAAACCCATGAAATTCAATTTAATTCCTATTTCAATACACTTTTCATTCTTATTCGTCATTTTCATTCCCATCAACAAGCCACACATCCCCTAAATAATCACTTCCCCAGAACAAAGTTTTTCCACCTTACACGGACATTGAATGTGCAAGCAGAAAACATTTTGAAGGAATCTCAGGCCTCTAGTTAGCAATGTTGATATAAGAATTAGACTGGTTACATTTTTAGAGTTCTAAATACAGTGTTTACTTGAGAAAACAATAGTAGGTTTTCATTAAGTAGACACCTGCTCCATGTCTTCCAAAAAACCATTATACTGGATATTACATGAGCGCTCTGCATCTCATCCTCAGAGAGAAGCAATACGGTCCCTTACCCTTGCAGGATAATCCAAACATGTCAAATATTGAATGAGTACCCATAAGTCCACAACAAGTAAACTAAACAAAACAACAGACAGACTACCAACACTACTTGCAGCTTCTGCCGAGCACTCAAGCATACATCAACCATCATACAGTCCATACACTGCATGAGGCTAGACTCTGCACAGGGAGCCTCATAGAACTAGATATTCCTATTATGCAGGACTTTTTTTTTTTTTCTAAATACTCATTTTCTGGTAAAATATACAGTATGTTAAGAGACTTGGGCCGCTAAATAACGACTCATGCGGTTTATGGGTAGCAGCCTAAACTTCCTGTACTAAATGTATGTTATACGCTGTGTTCCCGAATTTTTTAAGGGAATAAGAGAAGAGAAAGGAAGGGAATAGAAGAGTGGTTATTAAATTTTCTCCAACTTGCTCCCAAGTTTGTGATGGAGAGAGAAAGTTTGGATATAAAAGTAATTAAAGAAATTGTTTTGTGAGAATCCCTCCCAATCATCCCAAAAATGGGAACAAATTTTTGGAAAATAATTATGAAAAAGTTTCATTCCTGATCATTTCCATTCCCTCCTCAGAAAACTCGGGAGCACGCAATTTCTCTTCTCTTATTTTCTTTCTTTCCCATTTAGAAGTCGGGTGCACAGCGTTAGGTAATCCTTTTTTTTACTTTTCACACATTAGAAATCAACTGAACATCTAAAAGCCAAGAGAAAACAAAAAAAAAAAAGCGCGACACCAAAAAACTACAATCATGTTCGCTTCTACTACGTGACAAACAACAGTCTAACTTCTCAGAGAACATTATAAATCCAAAACAGAGGTCTGGAAACTTTCACAGAGAATTTCATTATACTCGCCTTAGCTTGTAGTAGACAAAAACACATAAAAATAAGGTAACAACAGTACATATTAACTCAAAAACATTTAGTTTTACTTGGTACTGGTACATGTACAAAACTATAACTTTAAATTTTGATATCGAATTTATACAAATTTAATGCTGAAAAACGTATAGATACAAACTATACTAGGAAAGGAATGTATGGTATTTTACAACTTCTCCAACTATAGTAATAACCAATAAGGCATGCATTTAATATAACTGTAACGTATCTTGCAAAAAGCATAGAACCACATAAATTCACATCCATGCTTATATCAGGATTTCACAAACAAATTATTGAAGCCAAACGTCTCTATTGTTGCAATTAAGAAGTTCTTAATGAATTCAAATCAATTGGCTGCAATTACGAGATTTAAAAATATGTCGAGATACATGTAAAGTGTATGTCGACAGAAACTTTAACTTCCAGAAACAAACAGAACAGGCCAAACTCACCTTTTCCTCTGAATTACAATAATTATCACCTCAATCTTCTCCTCCGTGATTCTCTAGAGACTCCACTATCAACATCTGAAGTCCGAGAAGCACCGATTCTTCTTCTGGAAGAGGAAGGACGGGACATTGTTAGATCTCCTTCAACAGCGGAACCACTTTCTAAAACAGCAACAGAAGCATTATGTGTTCCAGAAATCGAAGGAAGGTTAACTACTAAATTTGCCTCACTACTAGAATCTACAGAGTGGAGCGCTGTTTGAACTGCAGCAGCACTGCTACTAAATATATCCCCACTAGTAACTTGATGGAACTGTGAATCAGTTCTTCGCAGAAGGCGGCCATGAATGTAAGTCTCAAGGTCCTCAACTAACCTTTCAGCATTACTCAATGCAGATGAAACAGAAGAAAGTGAAGCAGCACTTTCTGATAATACTCTTGAAAACTGACGGGAACGAAGGCGCCAGGTACCCCCAACTTCAGCATTTCGCAAGACCGGAGAAGTAGTTCCCGAAGAAGTATTTGCAGTGTGAAGATTCTGCTGGGTGGGCTGTTCTCCAGGAACACTGTTAACACCTTCCTGCCTTGGCTGCTCTGTAGTCGCCCCAATGCTAATCCTAATACGTCGAAGTGCTTCTGCGACCGGAATATGAGTAATACGCTGGTTGACACGCTGTTGCCTCACACTTTCTATACGATGTGCTGGTGGCCTAGGTGGTATCTTCAAGCCAGTATCCGTCTCCGTTAATCGTGCACTACTACCATTTCCATATATCGGAGTAATACTTGCATCTGTGACCTCCCCCCTACAAACAGGACATTCCTTGGCATTTGAGTTTGAGTCAACTGAAAACTGATAAAAACATGCCCAACAGAACAAGTGACCACAACACGTCACTACAGGTTCCTTCGCCATGTCCAAGCATATATTACAATCAAAAAAACCCCCAGTATCACCATTATCCTTCTTAGTATCCAATTCCATCTCCAACGCAGCCGCTACTAAATGACTACTATCCCTTTTACAACCAACCACCGTCTCCTCCCCATTACGCAATCCCCCCTCAATCCCCCCTCTTGGCTCATACCCGACAAAACTACTCGACTCCGCAATAAAGTTTCGAGTTTGTCTCCACCTCTGACGTTGCCTAGCCCTAGCCGACACCTCCTCGAGCTGTCTCAAACGATCCTCAATTCGAACTTGGGTATACTCCAGTCTATTTATAGGAGGCCCAAACACAATCCCTGAACTAACCTCGGGTTCTCGATTCAAATCCAAGTCCATTACCATACCATCCACACCAGCATCATTATCATTACCATCATCCATCATATATATATCAAACTACTTCAAATCACCAAACCCAAAAAAACCCTTTATCAAACAACCCAAAAGATTCCAAATTTAAGTTCTTTCTATCACATTTCACAACACCCACATCACGAAAAATTCTCAAACCCTATAAACACAAAAAGAACACATTTTTAGATCAAGAACATCACTTTTTACTCAACCTTATCAAGAACTGCTGTATCTATAATCAAACACAAACTTTATCTACATGGGTCATCAAAAACAAGAAAATCAAGAACTAATTAAACTTCATAACATATAAAGATGACTAATATAAAAACAAGAAAATCAAGAATTATTGATACAATATATCAATTAATTAAAAAAGTGCAGTGTGTTTGCAAGATAAAATCTTTTTTTACCTGATTTGATTTTGTCCATGATTTGCAAGGATAGTGATATGAATCTGGTGGTGAAGAGGAAGAGTATATTGAGAAAAGATTGGGGATATTAAAATGAAAAGAGAAAGCGTTGGTGAATGAAATGATGATATATATATATATCACAAGGGTCGGTACTTTTGAGATAAAAAATATTCATCGATAATAGGTTGGCAGCCACATGATTTTGTAATTATTTTGTATGAAAATTTTATTTTCTAGAACAAAAATTACAGATTTGAGTGTAGTAAATCAAATAGAGATTGTACGAAAGACTTGGAGGCAAATTTGATGAGGAAAAAACTCGAAAGGCCGGTTTGATTTTCATTGTATTTTTGGAAAATAAAATTTTAATGGCATGAATCCAATCATGTCATGGAGGATGTATTTCCGATCATTTTATATTTTCGATATCGTTTCTAGGTATTTATTGTAAATTTTTTCTTAGTTGAACCTTGCCCTTGATTTTAAGACTATGTCATCCTAAAATAACGGTAAATTATTATTGACAGAGAATCATTTTACATGAGTTCAAAATTGTAATTTTTAAAATAGTGTGTAACTTGCGCTGCACGTGAATAAAACCAACACCCGCCACCGGATAAAATTTTGCCGGATAAAATAACACGTCAGAATCTACATTACATCATAAATATATACCCATACTGAGCGTAAAACTTACTCGAGAATTATTTTATAGAATATTTTAATACCTGTAAAATATATAAGTTACCAGACAGGGCACCTACAAAATTTAATTCATAATAAATCCCAACCGAATATTTAAGGATAAAAAAATTATTTTAAAATTATTTATAACTAAAATAGTTTAACTGGGAAAAGGAGATTCAACACATAAGATTATTAGAAAATGGAAAGTTTGAGATTTTCGTAAATTAACAATTGAAAGTTCTTCTTTCTCGCAAGTACATGAACTTTTATTTATAGATCTAAGATATTTTCTTGATGAAATTCACGAAAAAATGAGAGCAAATATGTTTATTTGTATAAGGGTTGTTTTAGTTTTAGTTTACAAGCGAGTTATGAATTTTCTTGACATGCTTAGGAACTGAGCGCTTAGACTCGGGGTTGTGAATGATGAGAGAAAATTTTTTGCGGGCTTTATCTCCGGTCATGAGCTAAAAAGCTTTGATCCGCTCATGGCTTGACTCTGAAGCTCAGGTCCTCACCTGAAAAGCAAATTACTAAAATTATATACATGGTATATAAATAAGTATGTTGTGTAACATTTTATATTTTATATATTATAAAATAATTAAAATAATTAAAATAATTATAATTATAATTACTATTTTAAAATAATTATAATTGGATTGTTGATTAATATATATATTATATTAAATATATAGAGGATTGATATACTGAAGATAGATCAATCGCGAAAAATGTTATAGCTTTTATCTCTTTCTCTCCTCCATATATACGTACATACATATAGATTTTCCAGGTGAATTGAGGTGTGATCGCCGTTGAGTTTTGTCGATTAGTGATTGATTGCCCTGTTATTGTTTTATCCTGGAATTAAATTCGCGGCATCCCAACACAACGAATGTGGAGGTGAATATCTCTTCAAGAACAGTCGTGTCTTTTACAAGATCTGGCGACTCAGCTGTTATTCTATATTAGAACACAATATAGATAAGCTTTCTTTCTCGTTATAGTTTAATATTGTTGTTGTTGATTATACAATTTGTTTGAATTTCATGATTTATTTCGTTAATTGGTTTCTATTGCATGTTCTTCAATTGTGATTTGAATTGAATATAATTACTCTATTGTTGTATTTATGGTAATTTTCCAATAATGGGTACTTATAGGATGTAAGCGTAGCCGTCGTGCTCGGAGATCTAATGGAGGAGAGAAGGACAGTAAGAGCCAGGAGGCATGGAGGGAGTCGAAGGTGTCTCCTAAGACCGCGATGGCCATCGACATTCTGTAAAACAATTACACATTTCACTCAATTTTCAATGGTAACTAAAATTTATATTTGTCATTAATTATAATCCCAGGTACGATAACTTTACCTTTTTACCTTTTTATGTTTTCTTGAATTTTACTTACTTAAAAAGGGTCATCTTTACTATCAAGATTGTATAATGATTTTATTGTTGAGGTTGAAGATGAATTTTTATATTGTCTTATGTGTTGTGATTAATCATTATGTTATGTTAGATTCTATATCATTATGAATACCAATTTGAGTTTTTTTCAAGTTCTGCAGATTTATTTGGACCTTTAATTCATATGCAAATTGTAAGTATAACTATTTGTGTATTTGCAAGAGTATATTATTTGAAGTTCACTCACCTTCTATAATTTTGGTATGTTAAGTTCTTACTTGTTCTTCTAATTATGTTCAAATTATTTTTTGTATTATATTGCTCTTATGTATTATATTGTTTCATTATTTTCTATTATTTTCTTGTCCATCTTGCAATAGACTATTCAATTTTTTAAATTACTCATCCTCATACTGATTTTGGCTTAGAGTTATATCTTATAATTAAATATATTTCTTGAAACATAACGTTTTTCCGATGCGCAGAACTTGTGCTTTAATTGATAAAATAATTCTTGCCAAATTGTTTAAGAATAGTTTATGTTAGTCAAATCTTATGAATAAGCGTATTATTTGAATTTAATATGTACGTTATAATCATATAATATATTACCCATTCAATTTACATATTTTGATGTCATGTATGTAGCCCCAATTTTGTTTAGGAATTAATTACTTTCTAAAAAAGCTTTCATTTCAAATACTAATTTTAGACTGGGTGTCTTGAATGTGTCCTAAATGTAATATTATATTTAGGCTGTTTTCTAGAAATTTAGTTAATTGGTAGCATTTTTTTTTATATTTATACTAATGAATTATTTTTGATTTTTTAAATGGTTATATTAAATGAGTTGTTTAGGATTTTCGTGATTATTTTAATTAACCGCTACGTTGTTTTATTTGATTTTTTTAGTAATATGAATTTGTGACTTAACTTTGAAATTAGAGATTTAATTTTGTTCATGGATTATGGCTAAAATTCAGGATATTTGCTAGTAAACATGTTTAATAGCAGGGAAATGCCATGTTCTTCAAATTTTGATCCCAAAATTTTACCCTAAATGGCATGGTAGGGTCATATAGAAGCCAAGACTTAATTTATAATTACTTTTTTTTAATGTAAATTAGAAAACCCAGAAGCACGGCTGCTCTACATATCTAATTAACACTTATATCATGTTTAATATTTAGAATTTCAGATGCGTCATCGTGATTCATCAATATACACTAGGGTTTTATCTTAAATAACCAATAATGCGCAATCGATTTAGTTTGGCATAATGCATTTTTAATCACCAACCAAACCACTACAGATACAAGGAACAAAACTTAGTCCATTGGAGTCAAACTTGGATTTTTCTTTTCTGGCTATTACAAGTACGCACTTGATTTAATAAAGATATAAATTAACTCCGATAAGTATAAGATACTACAAAAAGAAAATAATTTGAGGGAGAAACCAAGGATGAAGTAACTGACAAGTACTATATCCATATTAACCATTGAAATGTTTTTTGAAGTGCTTCACATAGATTCCATGTTCTGGTTTACTTCCTTCACTTGGTCCTTGCACATTCAACATTATAAGTAGTCTAATGATATTATAAAGTATAGTGCAAATCTTTCATCACTAGTTTGCTTTATAAAAACAATTAATCATTTTATCGAAATATCCAAATCAGATAGTAGAAGTGAGTACCTGTAAACAACGATTATCCTATCAAAGATAGGTTTTTGAATGGTAATCTTGCTTGTCAGATTACATAAACTAAAATGAAAATGTAAGCAAACAAATGGCTCTCAGACTGCCTACTTTATTTATCAAGAGTTGAAGAAATCAAAGAATAAACTTTATTAAGAGTTGCTTGTAGTAGAGAACCAAACTTAAAGATATCTGTTAAAACAACTGCAATATTGTTTATTTAGAATTTATGATATAGAGTCTGTTTGCAACCTAAAAGCATACAAAGAAGTCTACAATATCTTTTATGGTTTTGTTATATTTATGAAAAGAACAATCAAAATAGCAGAAAAAAAGAATATAGTTCAAACTCGAAATACTTCATGTTGATCACTTGACTCTAGGATTGATAAATCAATCAATTCCAGAAGTCTATCTTCTTTATAACTTTCTCATGCTTGAACAAAGTAGATGTTGTGAATTTCGTAAGCTTTTAAATTAATAATGTACAAAATGTTTCCATCATATAACTTACTATTACATGGCTAAAGATAAAAAGAAAAATCTCTCAAGCAGAAAGAGTTCAATATTTGGACACAATAATATCCTTTCAAATTATAAACCATAATATATATATTCCCTAAAAACTTGACAGAGTTGAGAAGAGCTGAAACTTCTACAATCAATAAACATTTATCGCAGAGTCTTAGAATCAATATGCCAAAGACACTACCATCAGAATTAAGCTCCTATAAATTATTTAAAAGCATCTTTATCATAAATTATGCATACACTGAAAAAATAATCTTATTTAACAAAATTACACAATATACTCTAAAAAGTGTATTAGACTTGTTTCTTAATCAAAAGCTCTCTAGGAACCCCTAGAAAATAACACATTCGGTTGCTCAAGCACAACATTAAAATCAACACAATGTCCACTTTTCTCTAGCTTCAGAATTACACTTAAAACTTGGTCTCCCCTGTAACCCATGCTAGAAAAATTTCTGAGCTGTTCACCATAAAGATGCTTTTGCGTGTTTTGTACAGAGTAAATATTCACATCAGTTGAATAGGCTAGTAGCTGGTTCTAAGTATAATTAATTTGCTGGTTGTGAGACCGAGATAGATGAGAGTATGACCTGCTTCCAACATTATACGTGACATAATTGTTCTGCAAGGTGTGGTGTCCAAGAGCAGAAATGATACATCCATGATTTGTTGGTTGTGCTTTAAAAGTAGCCTCCAGATGCTGCTGCTGAAATTGTCTACTCATACCAGTATGCATAAAAGATGATACTTGATCAAACGACTATGGTCTAATATGTGACTGCAAAAAAATTAACATAGTAATGAGAAAGCATAAGCTATTTTTAAACACATTAAACATAGCGTGATTCACCAGCTCAGTATTCTGAATCTGATACGGAGTTTGATCTAAACATTGTAATAATAAGTGACATTTTAAACAAATTAAAATTAAAGAAAATAGTATTTAAGTATATACAAATTAATATCAATCACATGAGGCACTTCAATATCAACAACTTTTATCTCTTTTACATTTACCTTTTTCTTTTGCTTCTTTTTAACAACCTTTTCAACTGTAGACTTAATTCTTTTAATCGACAGACGGCCCTTCCCTCTTACTACCGACGGACTTCTAATATTTTTTCATCGACTAAATCTGTGTTTCTTCCTTATCAATAACATGATCATTATCGGTTGAAAAAGGTGTAGAGTCATGACTGATTTGATCATTTTTAACACGTAAAATTAATTTTAAACCGGTAATTCATTACATAGCTACTAAATCAGATGCCTCGTGAAAAGCATTACACATCTTCTCAAATTGTTGTTCTTCAACATTCACTGGAATAGCATTATAACTTACATTGACGTGAGTATGACATCATTTAATATCCTTTCTCCATCGACAAAATACATACCTCAGAGGAATATAGTAAATTTTTCTGTGATTAAGAACCGAAATCACATGTCTACACAGAATTCCCCTAAACTCAAATAACTTGCGATTGCACGCCACTGTTAATCTTTTCTTGTCTAATTTAACATGATAAGTTACATGCCTTCTCTTTTCTCCAAACTTACAATCTTCAACAACATTGAACTTTGAACCATCACTTTGAATTTGAGACACTTCATAATAAAGATTTCTTTTTAGTTCCTGCTGAAACTTTTGAATTTTGTGTTCTTGTAAAAATTCAATCTTTCTCCATTTTGTAGTCAGTTATATAAGTATATATTGAATTATAAGAACTGAAATCTTCTCGATTTTCCTTGGACACTTTACTTGCAAGTGCATTCTCATATTGCTCTACAAACTATTTTAACGTAGTCTAAGGATTAGCATAGCCATAAAAAAAGAGTTCATATTCTCACTTCGTTATGTAGTTGACATTCCAGCCCAAAAATAATCTTTCACATAAATTGGCACCTACCAATACCTTTGATCATACAAACCACTCAACCAATCATTATTTTGTAGTTCATACTTTTTTGTCATCTATTTCCAACTCCCTTCAAGTTCATGATAGCTGACATAATTATAAATTGAATTTTTAAGAAAAATTTAATGAAATCATACTCCTTATGTGCATTCAACTTTTCAGGAAGTTTTTCATTAAATGTCACAAACGCCATTGACTGACGAGCATGTGAAAACACTTCTTTAATTGCATTCTGCATCGCCTTATTTTAAAGTGATTATTGCACAAAGTCTCACTATTTTACAATCCCGTTCTAATTAAAACATAATACATGCTTAACTATTTCACGAACCTATTCTATTTAAAATACTTGGTCGATAAGGTACTCAGGTTTTACAATTTATTGCTACAAGTCTTACTATTTTACAATTCTATTCTAATTAAAACATATACATGCTTAACTATTTCACGAACCTATTCTAATTAAAATACTCGGACGACAAGGTTTTTAGATTTTATTAATTATTTTTTATTATTTGGGTCTAAATTAGATATAAACACATATTCAGGGCTAGTTATTTTAAAAAGATTTTATGGGTATTATCATTTAAAACTTACAGTCACGAGCCTAATTATTTTACAAACTTATTGTAATTAAAACACATACAGGACTAACCATATTACAAACTTATTCTAATTAAAACATGTACGTGTGTAACTATTTTACGAACTATTCTAATTAAAACACATATAATTGTTTTTAAAACACATATACCTATTTAATATAAAACCTATTTTAAGAATTTAATTTATTTTTAAAAAAATTTATAACAAAAATATTTATTATAACACAAAAACAAATACCTAAGTCAATTCAGCGCCAATTTCAACAACCTGCAACAAATATGTAACTGGTAATCATTATCATAAATACCTGTAATAGTAAAAACATATCTCCAAACTTACTTTTTTTTAAAACAAATCTTACTAATAATTTGTTAAATATTAATAAAAAAATAACAATAACCTAAAAATATTCCATGTTTTGCACCGATTTTAAGCTAGTATTATATTATACTAGACGAAACATTAAAACTTTGCTTGGTCGGTACGATATCTATTATTTTTACTTAATTACCCTTATTTATCTAAGTACCATTTTTGACTAAACACGTTATCTTATTCTATTTTTACCAATTAAAATATTTCATTTTCAAAATATCATGAACGATTCTATTTAGGAAAAAAATATAATAATATTATAATGACTGATAATTATTCAGCTAAAATATATTACTTTTTCTGTTTTTTTTTAACAAAATTCCCTTCTTTTCAAAAATAACACGGACAATTCTATTAATAAAATAGAAATATCATAAATACAAATAACTAACCAATTATCTTTTTTAACTAAAAAATATTATACTTTATATATTTTATAATTAAAATATCTCTCCGTTTGTAAAAACATCACGAACATATATCTATATATATAATTATCAAATTATATCTTTGAAATTTTAAATAAAAGATTTTATGTATTAAAAATTTTAATTCAAATATAAATAAAAAAATTATATAATATTAAGACTCTGTTTGGGAGTGCTGTTAAAAATTGCGGTGCGTTTAGAAAAAGTGCTGTTTTAAAAATTAGATGAATGTTTAATAATATTTTTGATATGTTTATATTTTAATGTAAAGAGTTAAATAAATTAATGATTTTGGTGAGATTTGAGGCTGAAATCAGCTGCTTCCCAAAAATGTTAAAAAACAGCTTTTTCCAAAAATATGAGAACTTACTTTGTCTGACAATAAATTTTAGATCAAAAATACTTTTTAAAAATGTCAAACAATTTTTTAATTGCTTTTCAGAAAAAAAAAAAACTATTATTGCAGTCCCTAACACACACCCTAAACATAATTGTACATGGACATGTTATTTGCCGGTAATTCCTACGTAAGGACATCTCTACCTCTCTATTTTGAGCTTATCTTCAAGCAAGTCGAAGGATTACATTTATTACAATATGACTAAAAAAATGCTAAAATTTTTGTATACCTCTCACGACTTACTTTTAAAAATATCAATTTGTATTTTTTGGATGGGACACTAATTTATATTTAATATATAATAAATTCATCCTGATTGGAAATTTAGAGCTGAGTTTTCATTTCCACTTAATTATAAATTATATCTATTAATATATACTAATATGAACCCTATCTTTTGATTGGTATTCAGACAATAGTAAAAGATAGAACATGTCAAACGGATACTTAATTTTTACCTGCAATAAATCTAATATAATTAGAAATATGATAAATAAGATCATTTATCTTGTAAGGTTGATTTGCACCAAAAGATTAAAAATATATACGACAGATATCTCTAGAGTGATCCAAAATTCTATTATGAGCATGTACGGCCAGCATTTTAAGTCAATTTATGACGGGTTAATTATCTAGTTGGTCACTAAAGTCGGCCTAATGTATCAGTTTGGTCACTGAACTCAAAACGGTATCAAAATGGTCACTAAAATCAGTATTGTGTATCATCCGTTAGTTGCCATTAACGGGAAATACTAATACGTCAAAATTAAGATGATGTGGC
>PHNY01131286.1:0-11718 GCA_003724115.2 Anethum foeniculum
ATAGAGTTAAGTTCTATGGAGTCCACTGTTTCATTGGAGTCCTTGGAGTCCATTAATGTTCTGCAAGTAAAATATAGCTTAAAATATTGCAAAACATATTATTTTTCGAATGATATTATACAAATATCACTATTTTGTTAAAATCTTGTGAATCTCATACATTTTTCAAGTAAAACATTGCAAAATATATTATTCTACACAATGTGCTCATGTTGCAGAACATATATGGTCACGTTGCAGAACATACATATTGTACTTGTAAAATTTATGAGATTTGCAAGATTTTGTTAAAGTAATGATATTTGTGAAACGTGATTTGTAAAATAATACGTTTTTCACGATATTTTACTTGCAGAACATAGATGGACTCCAAGGACTCCGATAAAATGGTGGACTCCATAGAACTTTACTCTCTATATATATAAAACTTTTCAGGTAAGTCTATCGTGTACATACATATATGTATGAGTGTGTAAATATACTATTAAAAAAATCAAATCATTTCATGGTCAAGCGGTCAGCATACCACATTTGGGACCTAGTAATGCGATCATTCTTGATGGGACCTTCCACCTTATTTAGTATGTCATCATTATCTCTCAGTGAAAAGACTTTACCAGGTGCTAGTCTAAATCTGCCCTGATGTTGACTTCAAATTTCATTGGTGGATGTGGATGTGTCATTAATAGGGTCCAAATATACTGATAATGCTTGTTTTACATGTTTGTCGTTATTTTTTTATATATGAATCTTCTAGCTAGTTCACCTTGTTTTTTTTTTTGTTTTTTTTTTTAATTTTCTTGTCTGACGCAATTAGCAGCAATTACATTAGAATTTCAGTAAAAGAAGGCAACTCTATGATCAAAAGGTAGTGGCTTATCGTATTAGTATAGTACACATCTGCATTTTTCAATTTATATTAATTCAGTATATGAACTTTTCTTTATTGTATATTCTTTAAACTGTTTACAATAAGTAATTAAATATGATTATTACAGACTCACCAAAAAACTATATTTCCGCATAAATAATGTTTCATGCAAGATTCAGTCGGAAGAACATTGAAATAATATGACCACCCTATAATTGAAGCTAAGTATTTTAAATATAGCAATTGTGACTCTTGAGGCTGGTGCGTCCACTTTGGCCTTGACAAATCTGACACTGTTTTAGAGTTTTAGAATCAAACTCTATATGTTGATATATTGTTGAGCTCGTTAGCTTTTGGCTAATGATTGAGTTCATTGGCCTCCTAATTGTGTCCTTGAAGTCAGACAGTACTCCCCACGTAGAGCGAGAAGAGATTATTGAACCTTTCGCTCTTGTGATGTTTGTTGTGGTAAGTGGGAGCTTCATCATATGATCGCGTGTGTGGTTTGTGACTGATTGTGGTGATGGTGGTCATTCAGGCTCTTCTGTGAGCTCCCAGTTATATGTTCTGCCTTAATTAAATGCCCGACCCTTGAAGCCAGGATTGTAAATATTTAGTTGTTGCAGGGCTTCTAGTTTTGGGCATTTTGTGGTTTGCCAGCTACTATTATCTAGATTGTCAACATATACAGGGGAGTATGTCAAAAGGATACAGGGACCTTTAGCAGGACAGGAGCACAAGGTATTGGAATTGTAAGGCAAATCAGCCCATCTGTCCAAGTGTGGCATCTGAGTCAATACTATGCCAGACAGTTTGATATGCATGCATATGCTTAAACACAATACAGTCCTTTACCTGGGCAATGTCCATATGTTGAATGATGTGACATTTTCGTTCTAGGTTTTACAAGTTCAAAAGGTTACTTTTCTAATTCTAGCATTGTCTTATTATTCATCTCAGTTATCATTTGAAACTATGCTGCCTGCTATTGTCGCAGGGATTAGTTTGACAGCAAACCAGTGGTGTGCATTAAAACAAGGTATCCCTGCTATAGAGGAAGCCATTCTGCAGTTAAACTCACGAAAAAGGTAAAAATCCGTTATTCCTGAAACAGACCATTAGTAGGGGATCAAAAGGTCGTAGAGTGATAGTTCGTTTTTTAAATTGATTTTGGTCCAAGTTAACATGTTTTTACCTGCTTCATCTTATTCTTGACAATTATATGAGAATATGAAAACATATTTACCATTGTTTTAGCTAAAATTATGTACTGAATTTTTGCCCTTTTGATTAATCTACAGAAAGTGTGAGCCAGGTATATCTAGTGAAGTCTCTGCCATTGCTCCTCAAAAGAAATTTTCTATTGAAAGGAAAGAGGCTGAATTATGTAATAAAGTCTCTATTGATGCTTCTCAAGGTAAAATTTTTAGTGAAAGGAAACACCCAGAAGCAGGTGACTTTAATGCATCGACTGCCTCTGGTCCTGAAGAACATATTCCTTCCATGCGACAACAGAAGCACACAGATCCACCTGTTTCAGTAGCTAATATCTCTCCAAATGGGCAAGTGAAATATAATTCGTCTCCTGCCTTTAATCCTCAAAGAATCATTCCAATCCCAAATACCCGTCTTAACGGGAGAAACTACAGTTGCTGGATGCGTCAGATTTCTTTTGTCTTGAATCAATTGAAAATTGCATATGTGCTCACTCAGCCCTGTCCAGACGCCACCCTGCATGAGACGGCAAGTTTTGGAAAAGCTGCTCAAGCCAAAGCTGCTGCAATAAAGTGGGTTGATGATGATTATCTTTGTCGTGTCAACATCTTGAACTCTTTGTCTGACCATCTTTATGATCAGTATTCGAAAAGGATGCTTAGCTCTAAAGAACTGTGGGAAGAGCTTAAGTTATCTTTTGATGAAGATTTTGGAACAAAGATTTCCCAAGTTAGCAAATATATGCAATATCAAATAGTTGACGGGGCATCAGTTCTTGAACAAGTCCAAGAACTTCATGAAATTGCAGATGCTATTATAGCTTGTGGAATGAGGATTGATGAAAACTTTCACGTTAGTGCCATTGTTTCCAAGCTTCCACCATCTTGGAAAGAATGTCGGGTGAAGTTGCTGAAAGAGGAGTGGTTGCCTTTGAGCAAGTTAATGAATACCTTAAGAGTTGAGGAAAATTTTAGAAATCGCCACAGATCATATGAGTCGTCTATGCACGTTAAGCCTGAAAATAAGTTCGTTTCAAAAACAACGGAGAAAAAAAGGCTATGTTACATGTGTGGGAATGAGGGACACATATCCAAGAACTGTGGCCTCCATAAGTGGGTGGAGTCGAGTAAAGTGAAGAACAATGCTGATGTACATGTAACCACGGAAGTCAACAAGATTTTGGAAAAGTAGAGTAGTTTAGGTGCCATCCTTGATGCAACTATGTCAGTTTCTTGAACTTGCTTTCTTCATTGTAGTTTGTTGAGTATGATTAAATTGGTACCTCACTCCTTGCAAAGTTTATAGTGATTAATGGAATACATTATCAAAAATAACAGTGTTAAGAATTATCACCAGTCTGAATATACTGAAGATTAGGGGGATGCCTTCAGTTGAGAGTTTGAATTGTGTATGAGAAGGGATCAGAGCTGTGCTACAATTCAAAATATTTACCAGACATAAAATTTTACCACAAGCACGAGTACAATTAGAATAAGCTATCCTTTTTTCAATGAATAATTAAGTTTATATGTCCTGCAGGCTACAAATGAGCATGCGCTCTAATAATTTCAAACGCATAATTCAAGGGGAATTATTGCAGTTATTTTATCTGCATTGATTTTCAATTCAGAAACAAGCTTCATTGGTATACCATGTAAGAACAACACCCAGGAGTAAAACTTTTTTTTTTTTTTTTTAAATTTTGATTTACTAATGAAGCAGGTATCAATTAACTACGTTGTCTTCTCATAACACTGAAAAAGAGTATCAAACATGAAATGTACTTAAAACTGAAGTAGTTCATGAAATGTACTTAAAACTGAAGCAGTTCCTGCCTTAAATTATCATTTAACTTCGCATATAAAAATATAGTATATGATATTTATTATTATTATTATTATTATTATTATTATTACTATCCTGACTATCTTGTAATTTTACTGAAATAATCCTGGATTGATTCTTACAGTCGATTAATTTTTACGAGACCGTCCACTAATTTTATTCTTAAAATCTGATCAATTGCGTTAAATTATTACCAAACGGGTTCCGTTTTTTCCAGTCGGGTTCGAAATGGTATGCCTAAAATTCAAACTCGGCTCGAAAATGGTTCGGATCTAAAAATCAAAATTAAACCCGAATACGAAATATTCGAATTCGATAAGATCCAATCGGATCGGTACAAATAGAATATTCATCGGATATGTACAAATTGCCATATCTACCTATAACTAGATTTATAATTAAAATACATTTGGAACGCATATTTGTATTCATTTCAGATTTTAAGAGATTGATAATAGTTCATGGATTTTAAAAGATTTTCGTTGATTTTAATTGTTCGTGGATTTTGATGGAGTTGATAAAAAAATCTTGTAGAGTTTTGATGATTTGCGAAGTTTTTCAGGAATTCCTTCAAAATCTCATATATAATGGAGAGATTTCAGAAGATTGAAAATGTACTAGCAAATTCATGAAAATTCACAAACTTTTAAAATAAAACAAAATTCATGAACTTTTGAATACCATCACATTTCAATAGAATTTTTAAAATCTAAATTGAATACCACAAGATTTTAATGAATTTTTTAAAATCAAGATTTAATACCCTCAAATTTTAATGAAACTTTTACAATCCAAATTGAATAACTCCAGATTTTAAAGAATTTTTCAAAATCCAAATTGAATACCCTGAACTTTAAAAATCCTTAAAATCTTGATTAAATACACTAGCGGTCCAAAAGAAGTTCTACATCTGTCTTACTCTTGTGGTCATTGTGTGGCCAGAGATGTATGGTGTTTTGAATGAGTTAACACGAAGATCTATCTTGTGAAATATAAAAGGCACATATGTTCCTCCCGTTGGGCTGGGAGAGGGAGGGGACAAAAAAAAATAAAGGGTATGGAGAAGTGTAAAGAGCAAGAAGGGTAGCAAAGCTAAGTAAAAGGCTAAAAAGCTAAGTAGTGGTAGTACTATTTAGACTTATGGTCCCTTAATTACAGTCACATGTTTCAGCATTTAGTATCATTTATCACATGTCACATGTTCCCATCTTTCTTCTTTCTACAGCACCTAGTCAGGGGTACACTACTTTCATGTTGTCTTCTCCACAAGTAATTACTACTAGGTACTGCTGTTACAACATTTTAATTGTGTGTTAGGGTTTGACCACTATATTTCCAAGTCATAGAGCATCTGGAGTCACATGAACCTTGTTATTATTATTATTATTATTATTATTATTAATTATTAATAAAAATTTACGACTTTATTATAAACAATATGCAAATATCATTTTGCAAGAATATGAACCTTGTTGTTTCAAATTTGCTGGTGCATGGATAAATACTTTTATTGTACCCATTTAACCTTTTTTTTTTTTTTGTCAAACTTCAACCAAATGGTTGTATCAAGATCTACGTCATAATTATAATTTTAATTATTAATGAATATGCATAATTTTATCAAAACATATACTCTCTCCGTCCCCCTGAGTAGTATATATTGGGGACGGGGCCCGGTACACATTTTAACGCTCTTTTATAATATAGTTTCATAAATAATTTTAATTTTTTTCTTTTTCTAAATAAAAGTATAACACTTGAAGTTTAATTCAGAAAAAGAAAATTTGAAAAATGAATTACAAAAGCATACTTTATATTTACCTTAAAATATGTATCGAACATTGAAAAAATTATGTATATAATTCAGAGGGACAGAGGGAGTAATGATTTTGATAAACATCATAAGTAAAAGAGTTTGAGCAGATAGCCCCAAGTGGTTAAGCTAATCCTCACAGTTGTAAGATCAAATATGTAAAATAATAATTAAAAAAAAAAGTCTAGTTATTCAAAAATTTCTATCCTTAAGTCAAAATTTATAAGATTTTAAAATCAGTAAAAAGTAACTGCTACCTCCAGTTTAAACCCATCTTTCTATTTTTCATATATTTCAATGATTTTGGAAGTGGTATTGTAGAAAATATTTTTAAAATTTTTGTTTTGTATCAAAATATTAAGTTAATACTTCAATAAAAAATTAAAATTTTGATTTTTTTTTTTTATCTATTTATACCTTTTTAATGCAACTTAAAATGTGTGAAAAAAATGAATCAAATCAAATGGGATGGTGAGAAAAAACGAGATGGAGGGTCTATTAGTTATTGGGATACATATTTTCATTGTTGAAAAATTAAAAGATAAACTTATAATAATAACTGAGTTGACAAAACTAGGGGTGCCAGGATTAATTTGTAGAAAGTTAAATGCTTTATTGTATATAAAAACTTAGTATAAAGAGAAACATTCTCCTGTACAAATTTTGCGATAACTATCCAAACGCGTAAACATTATCACAAGGCAAAAAAAAGTGTAGGGAACTTAGCAAGGAAGTAAGAGGAGGATATGCAATTGAAAAATCAAGAAACCGATGAAAGTTACATATATGCATGTGAAAATTATAAATATATGCATGTGAACATGCATGGAAGATATAGTCCACATATCTAAATGATAAATGTCACTCTCCATTTCATTGACAAAATTGCTTCACAAGATTCTTGAGCATTTCTCACTAGTTTTTGTAATCTTATATTTGTCACAATCAACTCTACCAATATCAACCTGTTTAGTTAGCAAATAAATACAGGAGACAAGAAACAAGTTGGTGAGGCCTCATCTTCATACCACATGAAGGAATCTTCCACTTGTTGCATTTTAATGCCTTCATCTGGTTTTTTCATATCTCTAATCCCAAGCTTTATATCCTTACATAACTAGTTTAATGTGAATCAATATCATTGTCATTAGAATTAATTAACATAGTATTCTTCTGTTTACTGTACAAGTCAGTTCAATGTGAAAACATCTTTATCATGTGTCAATTGTCATTCTTCCCCACATGATCATGATTTTTCAATTTATTGCATTGTATGGCATTGCCTTGCAGCATTTTCTTGTCATAAATGATTATGATCAGGATTAGTAGTATTTTGTGAATGGTAGGTCTAATAATTCAGAAGTGAGAAAACAGAAACAAATCATATGAAATAGATATGTGAGTGAAGTTCATACAAAATATCAAGCACATGAATAATAGAGAGCCTAAAAAGATAGAACCAAAGCTAGAGGAAAAACATCTGGCAAGAGGACGAGCTCATGAGGTAAGATGTACGTAGATCTTACATCTAATCCTACAGGCCGTAGAGCTAGAGGAGAAACAGATGAATTACAATATTCTACATCTGTAACTCTTTCATTCATTTGCAAGGCATGAAATCTCAGAGAGAATATCCTTTACTATGACTATACACGGCAAAATCATAAACAACTATATATTTAGACAAAAAAGATTACAAAATGAGAAGCATTTGCAAAAGGCAGATTGCAACAAATTTTATCTTAAAATAAAATAACTCCTTATAAAACATATGACATGTATACTCTAAATATGCATAGGAGATTAGTCTTCCAGGACCACTATTGTATATCAAAATGTTGAAACAAAAAGATTTCTATAAGCTTCTTTACTACATATAATGCCTAAGAACTACTAAAATTAACTTGTTACCCAACTGATGACAATGGCTACAAGGAGTTTGCTTCGCGAGAAAATGCTGCCAGCAATTTTTCCTTTGTTAGTTGTTCCTTTCCTTCAGTCTTTACCACAAATGTGTGAAACACTGTGTCATTAGCTGCTGCGAGTTTTGACTCAACAACCCTGACCTGTGCCTCCCTGAATGCTTCAATAACCCGCGATGCGGGATGGGACTCTAAAGGACATGTCACCCTTACATTAACTACGTCGTTTGCTGCTTGAATTTCAATGTTAGAAACTTGGTTTTGATATTCAGAATTTGGGTTAGCATCCGAAGATGATGCATCTCTAGAAGTGCTACCAATTGATTCCATGTCCTTCACTTTCTTTTGCAATTCTGTAATATAAGCAATTGCATCTCCCAAAAGGGAAGCTTTATCCATTTTGGAGATGTTCGGCACAACAGCTCGCAATGCGTAGAAGCGCTGGTTCAGTTTTTCCCGTCTCTTCCTCTCTGCTTCAACATGATTAAGCGGCTCTTCTCTTCCATTAGCGGGCTTTCTTCCCCGTTTTCGAGGTCTTTTGTCATCAGCTAAGAGAGCTTGCTCATCTTTGTAGGCAGCATCAACATCTGAATACTCAGATTCAATAATTACTGGCTGAGATGGTCTTGTCTTCGCCCCTGAAAAATCTATTTGCATCTGAGCTGGGATTTGAGTTTTAAAATTTTTGAATATCAACTCCTCACGAGCACCCTTGTTGACGATATTGTTTGTCGGAGTCTGAGGGCGGTATATTTCTGCTGTACTCCCCTGCTTCCCATTGGTAATTTGTGTACAATTCAAACCATATTGACCGTTTTTGGTATTCAGATACTGAGGCTTCTTCCCATATGAATATGCATCCCATGGCCTCTCATCTGGTTTCCTAATAGTAAGTTTTGGCCTATTCTCAGACCGGTTTGAATTGATATCCTGCCCGAAAATCTTTGTGATCCTTGGTCTCTCCATAACATCCCCATCCAAGAATTGTGTGTTTCCGCCTCCCTTCTCCCTCGTTACTGGAACAGCTGTAGGTATCATGGACTTGCAAACTGTTGAAAACGACGAAAATTCCGATGTAATTGACTGCACAAGCTCAAAATTTTCAGGTATAGTTCTTACAGATCCCAATTCAACCACGCCAACATCAGTTGGGATCAAAACCAAAGTCTGAATGCCCGCATTTCTTGCCAGAAATGACCTGAAACAATAATCCCTTGACGATTTCAAAGCATCCGAAATCCACATATGTTTCCTCGATCCAAAACACTTTCCTGGAGCACCTTCTCCCTGAGGGAAGGAAAAATACATTGAAGCAAGAAAGAACATTTCTAAATCAGTAACTCTATCCAGACCAATAGCATGACAGTCATCATCTGATCCTCCAAACGTTGAATGCAATTTCTGATGCACCCTCTTTCTCATCTTCTGTAGAGACTCATCTTCACATCGAAGATTCAAAATCCTAGCAACTTCAGATTCCTCACCTTCCCTCAACTCCCTACAAGAACCATCCCCCCACCCAAGTACTACCTCACCGGACTTACCCCGCAAAACTTGCCAAAATATCGCATAGTTCCAACTAAAATTAGACAAATTAGGACATTCAACAAGATCTGACAGCTTATTCTGCAAATTCTCATCATTCCCAACTGCAATAAACGAACACTCAGTCGAAACAGAACTCGAAGTCAAGTAATCAAAAGCATTATTCCCCAAAACTGCCACAGCCATGTCCTTATCTTCTTTAGTCCACATACTTTCTCCCATGTTTACTTCTATTTACATCAATAAAACAACAGAACACCAAAAAAAGAAAAACTTTAAAACACTTCTCAAGATTCAATACAACATTAATATCTAACAAAGATACTTTCTTTACCAACAAATCCAATCATCATATATCAAACCAAAACAAAACCCACAACATAAATAGTCTAGTGAAATTAAATTCATTTCTAAAACTACCCAAATGCTAAAAATCCTATTTTTTCCTCATAAAAACTGTAAAATCAGTTCTTTACCAAAAAACAAGAAACCCCATATAAAGTATACACACAAACACTAAAAAAACACAGTTGAATACCCAAAAAAATAGCTAAAGGAACAAAGTTGAAATAGTAAGAATAGAGCAGATATATGAAGTACCTCAAAAACAGAAGAAATTGCAGTAATGTGAACTGTAAAAACCTCCAGCAGATGAATAAACATATGAATAAGAAACCTCCTTTTTCAAGCAAAAGCCAAACGCATATACATACACATGAGTGTGTGTGTATATATTAGAGAGAGAGAGAGAGAGAGAGAGGAGGGGGTGGTGGGGCGTTTGGTTATTGCGCTCTAAATCTTGAAAGCGTGTGTTACTGTAGGAGCGATTTTAGGTGGGATCCAAAAGTAACCATGGTCAGGTTAAAGGGATTTTTATTTTTATTTCTTTAAAAAAAATCCTCATTTTTGTGTGTTTAAAATTGAATATTTTTTTTAAAAACAAATTTTCTACCGGGTGCCCAAGAGCGTACAATAAGTACGGAAATTTAAAAGTTTAATGATTGATTTTTTTTTCTTAAATAGTAGTGGACTCGTGCATACACAAAAATTACAACAATCTTTACTCGTGCATACACAAAAATTACAACAATCTTTCGCCCGCCCTTATTGTGTGCTCTTGGACACATAGTAAAAAGTTGGTTAAAAAGTATACAAATTTTAAATATAAGAGGCTTTATTTCAGTAAAATTTAACCTAAATTACGTTGTAAATAATGTTTGATTATTATAAATAAAATAAATACTCTGCTAGTGAAATAGTCTGACCTAATGAGTTTTAAAATAATATTAATGCGGTTCATTTTGTTTCATATTTTGAGATCACGTTCTGCAAATATATTAAGAAAACAAATTGGCGAAACTAATTAACACTGGTCAATGCTATGCTTGTACCTAAGCACGTCTACCCTTTAACTGCGTATGATGTAGTAGTATATGTTAGTACTTTATATATTTTCTCACCTTTCACGTGCATTTCCATTATTTCATTTTCATTTATTTATGATAATCTCAAGAGAGGAGGAATCCAACTCTTAGATCAGGAGTCTTTCTTTACCCTTAATATTCCCGTCGAATTTATGAAGATATGAAGGATACTCATGTTTAAAGACAAAGACAAGGAACAAGGTTTTAGAATTATTGGAATTTTGTCACTTACTTTTTTCTTTTGTTAATGTACCCACCCAAAAAAACAATTGTGCTTGGAAGTAGTTTTTATCCGTTTTCTATGTTTTTTTTTTCCTTGTTCAATCTCCTTTGCTACATTTATTTGACAAGATGGGCTATGTGAGAGTATTTAATTAGAAAAAAAATATATTGGTAAGTTGTGTTGGTTTATAAAATAAATAATATATTATCTATATTTTTATTTTTATTTTTTTGCATTTTGATACATGAAAATAAAATTACTTTTACTATATATTTGTTATGTTTATTTAGAAAAACAATTGATAAATAAAAATATTGTTTATCATTCTTAAAAATATTTTGGTGTTATTATGTCAAATTACATAATATAATATGATATATGAGACTTGAAAAAGAACACATGCATTCATGTTTTATGGCGATCTTTAAGGATAAATAGCATTTGAATACATAGCCTCAAAAGAAAAAAGATGATATATAACATAAAGTGTAAGATCTAAGATCCACCGCTAGGAATTTCGGTTTTTTCCCTGTACATTTCTTTATCACACGTCAGCTTATTTTGAAGAATGCTCATGTTTATCATGCAACATCGTTTCCTGGTTGATACTCATGTTTATAGTCATGCTTTTGTCGTGATTTATGATTTGTACAAATTCACGTTCATCATGTTTGTGAGACTATCTATAATTATCTACACTAAAGTTGGTCACGAGAATATTGTCCTTTTTTTTTCTTTCTTTTTTTTACCTTTTTACATGTTTCTCGTGAGTGAAATTTATTAATGATATTTGGCTTTCAAAAAATTAATATATCATTTGTTTAATATTTATTCTACTAACTTAATTTTTGGTATTCCTT
>PHNY01131319.1:1329-11536 GCA_003724115.2 Anethum foeniculum
ATCTCATTTTTAAGGGCAACAAAAATATCTCTATTTTTATAAAATATCTCGGGCAAATATATTTCATAAAGTAGAATAATAATAATAATAATAATAATAATAACAATAATTATTAATAACTAATTACTTACCTTTCTCATATAACGGACAACTAAAATATCTCTATTTTCCAAAAATATAATGGTTAACTAAAACATCTCATCTTTCCAAAAATATCACGAGCAAGTCTATTTAATAAATTAGAATAATAATAATAATAATAATAATAATAATAATAATAATAAAAATATAGTTATTAATAACCAAACCAATTACCTTTTTTCAGCTGAAATACATTATATTTTTTTATTTTTTCTAACCAACCCTCTACTTTTCCCAACATATCATGGACAACTCTATTTTAATAAAATAAAATAATAATATTATAATTATTAATAATCAATCAATTATCCGTTTCAACTAAGGCGCACTATCAATTCAAATAAAATTAAAGATATAATATTAAAATTTTAATTTAAATTAAATTAAAAAATTATATAATATTAAATAAAATTCATGCATCGCACGGGCTTTAAGTATCATTTTTATCAAATGAAAAACATTATTTTTACCTTTTTTATTTTCTCTAACCAAGTTCCACGTATTTTCCAAAAATAATATGGACAATTATATTTAATTAAATATAATAATATTATAATTATTAGTAATAAACCAATTACCTTTTTAAACTAAAATGCACTACCAAATTAATTAAAATTAAATTAAAAGATCATATAATATTTAAAAAAAAAACCGTGCATCGCACGGGTTCTAAGCTAGTATGATTAAAAGATACCACTTTTATAATTCTTAACTAACATAGTTAAATAGAATATATATTTTTTAATGTAATTAAGGAATAATGAAGTTATTTCGTAATTAATTATTCCTTATACCAAATTTAACATAGTCCATTCTAACAAATATGATTCGCTCAATTTATGACATGTATTTACATGTCTAAAAAAAAATCAGCGTTGATCACTTAACCAATCAAAAAATTGAATTATTTTAGACCAATAAAAACAAAATTCTAAATTTTTGACCAATCGCATTATATTAAATAATTTCCTTATTTACCATTCTCATCCAGTTATACTAACTATAGTTAGTTAATAATTCTAATTTAAATATCTTAATTATTTAATTTAACGTATTCATATATTATATGTTTTTATACGCCGAAAGATACTTATATATTTTAATTAAAAAAATTATGTGGTTATGTTTGATTTTATTTCATCTCTCCTCTTTCTATACATATCCTTCCTTCTTATAATATCTGAGCCTAACTATTTATGTAGTTAACCAATCAGAAAATTTTGAATTATTTTAATTTTATAAAAGTGAACTTCTAAATTTTAGACAAATCACATTTTATTAAAAAATTTCTTATTTACCATTGTCATTCAATTATACTAACTATAATTAGTTAACAACTCTAAATTAAATATAGTTGTTATTTAATTTAACATATTCATATATTACATATTTTTATATGCCAAAAAAATACTTAAATATTTTAATTAAAAAAATTATCGGGTCATGTTTAATTTTATTTCATCTCTATATTGAGTTCTAAAAATCAGATTTTGATGAGTTTACAGTCCACGTGAAACTTGCGAAATTAACTTTAATTAAATGATTGTTTAAAAATTATTAACCAAATGAAGTAGTTCAAAAACTAAAGATAAAAGACAGGTATAAATTTTGCATTAAGTATTTAATTATATTTAAAACGTCTACTTATTTTTTGTTTAAATTATGAAAATATCGAATTCTATTTTAGATCTCTGACAAAAAAAATTGTTTTAGATCGAACAACTATCATCTATTAATTTGAATATTTTATAACCCTTTAAAAGAGTTGATGAAAAATTAATCAAATTGGCGTTGAAACATATAAAAAGAATGAATTTGATTAGCAAAATAAAAAGATCTATTTTGATTTTATTTTGATTTCTAGAATTTAGATTGTGACGATTATACAACCCATGTGAAACTCATGAAATAATATATAATAAATTGATGATTTAAAAAGTAGCATACAGCTAAAATTATTTTGAAATCGAATAGTAAAGACAGGTTCAAATTTTGCATAAAGTGTTCAATTATTTTAGACAAATAGCATAACACTCTTTAGACCAATTGCCTTATATTAAAAAATTTCCTTATTTATAATTTTCATCCTTCTACACTAACCATAGTTAGTTAATCATTTTAATTTAAATACAATATACACTTTTAAAATATTCATCTATTACATATTTTATATGTCAAATTGTAAATATATATTTTCTTAAAATCAGTTACGAGTATACACATATTCTTCTCGAACTTTGATTAGTCGGGTTTTGTTTGATTTTATTTCGGCTATATCTTTGGTTCTAGGAATCAAAATTCACGAATTTACAGCCCACGCGAAAAAATAGAAAAAATCTTTGATTTACGGATAATTTAAAAAGTATTACACAACTAAAGTTATCCAGAAACTGAAACAAAAATACAGTTACGATTTTACATTAAATTTTTAATTATATTTAGAATACCTGTTATTGTTAGTTGAAATTATAAAAATCAAGACATTCTTTTGTTTTAGATCGAACATTTATTCATATATTTAATTGAAGATCTAAAGGTGATTTGAAAGAGTTAAAGAAATAAAAAGAATAAATTCGTTTAGCAGAAAAAATAATTATCGATCATTTGATTTTCTTTCCGCTCTATCTTAAATTCTTAAAATCATATTTGACAAATTTACAGCACACACGAAGCTCACAAAATAAAATTTAATATAGAGATGGTTTAACTAAATTTATTTTAAAGCTATAAAAGATCATACCTAAATTTTAGACCAATCAAATTATAGTTCAAGATTTCATTATCTCCTATTAGGCCCAGGATATACTGTAGAAGGTGGGTTGAATACGGTATTGACAATCAAATCGAAATTCAACACAAAATATGAAGACCATTTTTTATTGATGTATAAAAACTGATTACAAAATATAAACTACTATCTCAAATTATGAACATATATTCTTGAGAGCTTCTAGGTTACACAAATAATAATAATGTTACGCAACACTTTACTGTAAACCTAAACTGTGTTTATATATGTCACACATTTACACTATCAATTATTAGGATATGTTATACATGAATGATTAAACTATACTATATTCTATAATATGATAGGTGCCTCTGCTGATTTTCCAGAACTGACATATCTGTATTTATGTTATCTTTTAAAATATAACCAATCATTTCCTGATTTCCATCATATCAGACTCTGACAAATAAGTTCTGATGGTGAACTATGATCGAGTAAACACTAATGATGTCATGCTCCCATCAGACTCTGATGGATGATAAACTCTGATGATATTCACAACTAAACTCTTACAGCATCAACAATATCTAACATTTACCAATCTCATTCCCCTGTACTAAACACAGTTAGTTAATAATAATTACTTGATTTAACATATTCATATATTACATATTTCATATGTCAAAAAATACAAATATGTATATTTAAAATAATTACGAGTATACAAATATTTAATCTCACACTTTGATTATTCGGGTTTCGTTCGATTTTATT
Source organism: Anethum foeniculum (assembly GCA_003724115.2). Lineage (NCBI taxonomy): Eukaryota > Viridiplantae > Streptophyta > Magnoliopsida > Apiales > Apiaceae > Anethum > Anethum foeniculum. The sequence continues at coordinate 4,976 of PHNY01131319.1, forward strand.
TCAGCAATATCATGAGTTTCATATATCAAGTTTTGACAAATTTATAGTCCACGCTAACCTCACAAAATAATTCTTTAATTAAGGAATGGTTTAAAAAATGTTATCCAACTAAAATTATCCAGAAACTGAAAAGAAAAGACATCTACGAATTTTGTATTAAGTATTCGATTATATTTAGGATACCTACTTATTTTTTTTGTTTGAATCATGAAATATAAATATTCCTTTATTTTCAGATCAAACAGCAATCATCTATTTATTTTAAGATCTAATGATCATTTGAAATAGTAAATGAAATAATCAAATTGGAATTGAAACATATAAATTGAATAAATTTCCATAGCATAAATTTTTTTATCGGGTTTCATTTTATTTTATTTCGGTTCTATTTTGATTTCTAGAAATCAGATTTTGGTGATTTAACAGCCAAACAAAACTCTCGAAATAATCTTTAATTTAGTGATAGTTTAAAAAGTAATATCTAATTAAAATTATCAAAAAATTGAAGAGAATAGTAAGTTACGAATTTCGCATTTAGTATTCAATTCTGTTTGAGACATCTAATTTTTTTTTGGTAGAAATCATGAAAATATAAAATATTTCTTTTTTATCCAACAATTATTATCCATATATTTCAAGATTTAGCGGTGTTTATTATTGGTCATCAAGGATCAAACTTTTGGATTAGATCTGTTTTACTCTTATTATATGATAGAATGAATTGATTTTCCTAAATATATGTCATACCCGATCAGGATCACCAAGTACATATTAAAATCACCAGAATCGAATTACAACAACAACTGCATTTCCATTTGCTACCACTTATTAACACATATCCACGATCATGATCATCACTAACATCAATATCTACAGACATCAATATATATAGACAACCAAACACAAGCCGGAATCAACATGAAAATCACAAGACTCGACAAAATTTCAAAACAAATCATGCGAGTGGAATTGAAAATAAAGAAGGAAAAGACAACTTGGAAGAAATAATATAATTTATCAAAGAAGCATGCATTGATGAAGAACAAATCGATATAACGTAATAAATATGAAAATGGATAACAATCAAATTTTATTTTTCATGACATCGTCAAAAAAAAAATGAAGATCGATAGAAAAGATGAAAAGAAGTATATGTTTATTATATATATGTGTAAAATCTAAAATTAGTGGTAATAGTAAGTAATTTATTCGATAAATATGTTACAAAAGTGCGCTATTCAAATTAGTGGTAATTAGTGGTACAAAAGTGCGCTATTCGATAAATATGTTACAAAAGTGCGCTATTCAAATTAGTGGTAATTAGTGGTACAACTTAAGAGTAATATTAAAAATGAGTGATTGAGCTTACTTTCAAAAATGCGCTATTCAATTTTTTTTTAATCGATTATCTATATAATAGATTGGCCAAAATTACACAATTTATTTAACAAATGGTAATAGTAAGTAATTTATTCGATAAATATAAAATCTTAACATAACTTTAAGTAATAAAAATAACATTGTGCAATTTATACAAAGGAGAAATGAGTAATTTTGAGGGGTTTTTAAAAAAACATACATTTCTTATACATATTTTTCCTAAAAATACAGTAAAAATTAATTACAAAATTAAGTTTTTTTTAAAGTTTTGCTTTAAAAAATATGATCTGCAACTTTGCACCTCAAAATGTAACTTTATTTCTATTTTTTAGAATGTTGATTTTGGGGTTTATTCAATTGCATTTGCTGCTCTTTTTTTAAGTTGGTTTTAGTTGCATATGTTACAAACCAAATCAATTTTAATTGAATATCTAAGCAATCAGAATCGAAAAAAATAAAGTTATATTTCTTCATGGTCAAGCAGTAGATATCCACAAAAACACATAAGTTAAATCAACCAGTAAGCAACTTCATGATTGAATCAACCAAAAAACATACAGAGTAGCAGACAATTGCAATTTTAGAAATAACCAAATCAACTAATTGCAAATTTTTGTAATGATGAAGGATGATAATGATGGTAAAGGATAATAAAGACACGATGGAGGATGAAGAAGGAAAGAAAAGGTAGGAGATCGTGTTGTTGAAAAAAAAGATGAAGAAAGTGTAATAACGAAAGGAAAAAAGAGACACCTATTTGGGAAATAAATTGGTAAAAATATATTACTTTCTGTAAATTCTTTAATTTTTAAAATATTTTATATTTTAATATGAGTTTAAGAATCTGGAGATAGACTTTAAGAGAATTTTCTAAGGTAGTCATTAATTTGTGTGTGTTTAATTAAGCATCGAACTATTCACTATCCTAATTTCAGAACTAAACAAAACCGTGGTAGATAAATAAATGTCAAGATTAAATTTTTTACATATTTTTCTCATAATTTTAAGGAAAATATCCTGAGATTAATCTCAGGATCGTTATTCTCTTTCAATATTACTTAATTGTAAAGATTACTGATAATTGTGGGTCTGTGGTTCGGTGCGTAGCACGGGTAAAACACTAGTTATATAATAACGAATGAGTATTAATGATTGAAATAAATATTTTATGTATATTTAACAGAGTATTAAATTTGCTCATAATAATGATATGAGTTAGATATAGCTATAAATATTATAATATATAATAATAAATGGGTATTAAGTGGTTTGAAATATATATATAACATTGATATAGACAGAGATATAGCCGTATAGATATTGATTTTAGTTAAAATTAAAAATAGTATAAGAATATAGAAACACATTAAACAAACACACAGGGGAAAGTAAGAATATAGAAACACATTAAACAAACACAGGGGAAAGTAAAGTAGAAACCCTAGCTAGGTATAGAAACCAGAGCCTCTTATCAATTTCTTACGCCCCATCTCTGAAACTCCAATTCAAAACAATGGATCCATCTAGAAAATCAATTACTAGTACATTCCATTTCCCCACTGACTTATTGTATCTTGTTTTACCCAGACTCCCTGTCAAAACAGTTACTAGATTGAAGCTTGTCTCAAAAGATTGGCATAATGTTATTGAGGAGGATTTTTTTCGGACGGTCTACAATAACCGTCCAATAGCAGATGATCAACTTATGATCATCAACTACATAGATCTACCCGAGGAGCACAGGCACAGTTCTCGGGTTTCTCTGGGAAAAAGGAGCTTCGGCTTGTTGAATGTGTCGTCCGATGTGGCTAATGTAGCATTGCCATTCTCAGCAGGGGACTTTCCCTGGAGGCCTAAGGTTGAACTTATAGGAAGTGATTTGGGTTTGGTTTGTGTTGCTGTTCCTCTTTCCCCCGAAAATTTCCCTGGTGATTATCCCCTTGTTAAACAACAAATTCAGATTTACTTGTGGAACCCTGCTACAAAACAATCAAAAACAATCCCTCTGCCTCCACCCATTGATATGAATGTGTGCACTTTTGGTTTCGGTTATGACTCGATTGAAAATGTTTTCAAGGTCGTGTGTGTTGAAAAGTCGCAAGTCACGGTTTATTCTACTGGTGAGAATCTGGATGTGTGGCGCAAGCTTGACTTGAATGATTCGGTGTATCAACTGCCTGTCAGATTATCTTTTGATCTATGTTTACATGGATTTCTCCTTGGTATTGGAAGTGATGGAATGCTATGTTTTGCCATAAACAGCGAGGTATATACTTCTAAACTTAGGCTTCCTGTTGTTGATCTTACTACTGATCCTCCGTCTTATCTAATTACTTTAATGAATTATGGTCACCTGGTAGAATTTAATGATTGTGTCGCTTATTCTCTAGCATATAAAGGAACTGTTTATTTGTGGTCATTAGATGATGAGGCCTGTTTTCTTGCTGGTAATGTCGAGTCTTCGTGGACTTTGACAACTTGTATTGTTCTGGATGGTCCGGCCGCTCAGTTCCCACGGCCCAATGCTTTGCGTCTCTTTAACGACCAACAAATATTAATTGCAAATTGTTTATTCGAAGTCTATTTTCAGAAAATCAGGCATGTTAAGCGCACTAAACGCGGTAAGGCTAGATTTGTCCCTTTTGATTTTAAATTAGCTCAAGCTTTCAAGTACAGGGAGAGCATGGCTTTTCTACCGGGGTTTAGAATGATAAAGAGATCTGTGAGGGTTGCTATGCCACGTAGACGTAACTCAGACCCTCTTATGTGGTACATAGATGACAAGCATTTTCTAGGGGACTTCTCGTTTGCAACGCTACAAGCTAATACCATTATGGAGGACTATAGCCAGGTATATACCATGACCAATGCGACATTTGTAGGTGTTTATGATGGTCATGGAGGCTCTGCAGCTTCCCGATACATTCGTGATCATCTGTTTGATAATCTCATGAGTGAGTTTCTTCATCTTCTTTTGTGCCTATTATACTATTTCTTGTGCCTATTATGCTAGTTCTTGTTACTCATGACTCGGTTACATGTTTGATTGTTTTTCTTTAACTCAATTTAATTTTATGTCATATTTCAGCATTAGTTAAGGAGAATGGAAAAATGTCAGGAGACAAACTTAAGCAAGCTTTTGCTAAAACTGAAGCTGGATTTCTCTCATTTGTTGAGGCAACATCTAAAGATGATCCATTAATAGCAGCAGTTGGATCGTGTTGTTTGGTTGGAGTTATTTGGGAGAGGAACCTGTTTATAGCTAATCTTGGTGATTCTAGAGCTACAGTGGGCAGGGTTTTAGATGACCAAGTTGGCGCTACTCCTTTGACTCATGATCATAATGCTAATGTAGCGGAGGCTAGAAAAAAACTAATGTCAGCACATCCTTCTGACCCCAAAGTAGTTTTTCAGGATAAAGATGGTTTATGGCGAGTTAAAGGAACTATTCAGGTTTTTTAATCCTTTATAACTAGCTGACTGTAGAAATGTTCTTACAGTGTGATGTTCTGATGTTATCTTTTCTCTACCCTTATATTTTGTGTTAGAGCATATATATTCTTTTTTTAACTGAATTTGTACAATTCCGTTTCGCTGCCAATAGGTAACTAGGACCATAGGTGATGCATACTTGAAGAAGGCTGGATTTGTCCCTGATCCAAGATCGCGAGTTCAACTTGAAGAAGCCCTTCAGCAGCCCGTCCTTAGTGCTGATCCACAGATATACACAAGGAAATTAAGAGCTGGTGATAAGTTTCTTGTATTTGCATCTGATGGACTTTGGGAATATATGACAAATGAGGAAGCTGTTGAGATTGTCAATAATAATCCCAGACCAGTAAGTTCTGTTTTTCCACAAGGTTTTTTAACATCCATAATCAATCTTCTTGGTCTTAGCGTGTTCCGTGCTTGTGTATGAAATGCAGGATATTGCTAAAAGGCTTATTGAAAGAGCTTTCCGATATGATTCGGATAAGTTGACAGACACTTTGCCGCTTATGTACAAATATAAGGAAGGAAACAGGCGAATACTTCATGATGATATCACAGTAGTTGTGATCTTCCTGGATAATGAATGGCCAGAGAAAAATGATGTGCAAGAGAAGTCTGTGCTAGGGGGCGCCGTACTATATCATTTATAAGGATAATTGATGCAAAGTAGAGAAGATTGTCTTTATCATGTCATGAAATATATTAGATAACTATTGAAATAGCAGTTTCGGAGATCAGTTTGTGTGTAGACTTCAGCAGATTTTGTTTCTGGTGTTATTATCAAACAATATTGTCCCATTTCTATGTATCTGTGTTTTTAAGTTCTAATTGGATCAGTCTTGATCAACATGTGATATATCGGCAACACTCAACAGCACTTTAAGCCTTAGAAGTAACCCAGTTTCATAATACGGCACTTGCTTTTATTTGAAGAATCCAGGAAAAAGAAAACGGTTCAAAAACTACAGATTTTAGTTTTTACCTTAAACCAAGTAGCGTAAAAAAGAAAGCCCTCCTCACTATAAGACAATGTAAATTTATGAATATGTCATTGCCAGCTTATGAATATATGCTGCGGATCTTCCTCTAATCATGCAAGTGTGCCGCACATACAAGTATCAACACATTCTAATTCTCCTTTCAACAAAACCAAACTAACACCTAAAACTTCTTCGAAAGCCAAAATCTCAGTTTCGAAGATACTGATAAATGGCTACCAATATTACCAGATTGTTGGTGAACAATAGGCCTTTGGGTTTTGGTACAACTTATGTCTTCAACTCCAAGAACAGAGCAAAGGCATCGGCTAGTTTTAGCGCAGTCAGCAAGATGGGGTTTCAAGGGAAGAAAAATGTGGATGCTGCAGATGTGTATCTAGTTGGAAAAGCAGTAGTGCTCATATTCGGGACAGGATTGCATGTAATGTTTGTGGGGACACAAAATTTGAAGAAAAAAAATCCACTATTATTCGTAAATCAAACTTCTTTGGTCTTTTCCATCTCCAGGTATCTATTAAATTTTTTAAAAATTTATATTAAACATCAAACAGTGTTTTGGTAAAGACTTTCACCTTCTACTCGCACATACATACCACCCCTAGCTCCTAGTTTTTAGATTAAATCATGTATATAGATATAACAGAATATATATATATATATATATATATATATATATATATATATATATATA
>PHNY01131319.1:11639-26133 GCA_003724115.2 Anethum foeniculum
GAGCAGAAGCACGTGAGGGATTTGATCTTCACTATTCTTCTTTATAGGTAATTATGTGTGTGTATTCTCTGAATATTATGAGAAGCTTAAGTTTTTTTTTAGAGTGAAAAATTTTCCATTAATAAAAACAAGAATACAATGCGAGTCATTCATAAAATAATATCATCTAACTGAAGGGCAAACAAGTACTCCCACAAATTTAGATAATACCGCATTTAACTATGAAAATATAACTTACAAAAAGGCCTCATTAAAATCCCGTAAGAGTAAAACCCTAGGGAATAAAACTCAGAGCGGAAAAAGCGTGCCATGTAAAAAGTACAATCTAAACACAAAATTAAGAATAAGATAAATGTAAATTTATTCTAACATAAAATTCATTATATAGAGGGAATAATAGTGTTGTGCCAAAAATCTCACATGTGCTCGATTTAATGTCCATAGGGAGATTGGGCTTAATTGGCATAGACAAGGAGTGGTCCAGGCATGGTTTAGGCTCAAGTAATGAGTAATTGGAAGGTATTTGAGGAAGGGTTTAGGTTTTCATAAGGAACTAAGGTTCGTCATGATAGGTTCGACTGGTTGTGTGAACCTTGGGTTGCTCACACGAAGCTGTAGCTCATTAGAAGAGGTTCAGCTGGTTGTTGGTAGGCATGCATGATCATAGCAGGTGCTGTTGGCCAACAGGTGAAGTCTTGGTTAGGCAATTGAGGTGCTGGAAGCACTGTGGTAGCTGATCAAGCTGGAGAGGTAGTGGTGCAGGCGTACCTACGTACCTTCTCCAGCAGAATCAGTGTTTAACATAGACTGTACCTCCTAAAATCAAGGAGGATGGATTCTATCTTCAAGGGATTGCTTCCTAATAGATTTATATCACTCTAAACATGGCAATTACTTATAATTATATGATAAATACACGGTTTATTGGATAATTACATAAAATTATGGATTAATTAGATTTAAGTGTCCTGCTAAGCTGGGACACTGGAAGCTCACCTGATTACAGATGGATAAACTGTGGAAATTGGTTTTGGCTTATCAGCAACGTGGCTTGTTGCTCAAGGATAGGAGCTCAACCCTAAAGAACTACATCGAGCTTGATTCCTATATATAGGATATGTAGGCGTTGGCAAAGGGGTTCCGGATATTCACTCTCTTCGTGAATTGGCACGTGTAACCACAGTGATTATTTTCCGAGTACTTTTGGCCGGATTGAGAAGGACTTTCTCAGCCATTTATACTCGGCATCTTTGCTAATTCAGCTCTAAATACTAAACACTTTCAGCTACGCTTATACAGCCGTACCTCTGTCCAGGCAGCTGAAGCGGTCATTTTATATCCGAAAACTAAGGATAAATCAGTTATTTCAACACGATAACTTCGGGGTGTTGTTACCATATTTCTCTCACAACATTTTTGGCGCTAGAAGGAGGGGACTCCTAAAATCTTTTTTGAGAGAGGAAGATGTCGGATAATTCTGACGTGAATCTAACACCGAGAACAGGCCGAGGAGGAGGTGAGGGTGGTCCTGATGGAGAAGTCACGAACAGGGACATCCTTTGTCATTTGCAGCAGTTGGGCAATAGGATTGAGTCTTTGGAGAAGAAGTCTGTAAAACTGAGCAGGCGGATGAGGAAACAAAGACCCTCAGGAAAGCACAAGGTCAGCCCGGTTCGTTTGAACTTTGTGGATGAAGAAGCAGACTTTGACCCTGAGTTGAAGAAGAAGCCTGCTTTCTCTAATGTGGACACTGAACAGGAGAATCCAGACTGGGACAAAAAAGAGAAGCACCTAGCGGGGCCTGAGCCATCTGCCACGTACAGCGTGAACGTCTTTGATCAAATGGGTAATAAGCTTACCAACAAGGACCTCAGGCATGAAGTGGAGAAGAAGGAAAAGTCCCAGAAAAAGTTGCACGTTGAAGGGTCGGTATCTAAGGGGTCGAAAGTCCCCAGAAAGGAGAGACAAGAGTCTGCTCATACTAAGGATCGAAGGTCGAGGTCCACTCGCATACCTACACAGGTGGAGGATGACGGTGGCTCTAGCTTCACCCAAATTTTTGCTCACCACCCAAGTGGAGGATCCAGCGGAGATATTGAAGGCGAAGCCCGTGCATCTGATGGAGAAGGAGCTACGTGCAAGTACGGAGACCTCCGAAAGGCCCTGGAAAAGATGAAGGCTGAGAAAAAGGGTATTGCTGGCCTAACAGTGGCATCACCTTTCACTAAGAAAATCCGTGAATCGCCTCTTCCTCGTTCCTATAGAGGAGTAGGTGATCTAAAATTTGATGGAGCTACTGATCCTGTGGAGTACCTCAACCGCTTCAATATAGAGATGGAGGTTTATCATGTGAAGGATCTAATAAACTGTAGGTTATTGGCTGCTACACTGCGGGAAAATGCGGATCGGTGGTTTAAAAGGCTCCCAGGGGATTCTATCCGGTCATGGAGACAAATGTGTGAGATCTTTGTTACTCACTTTCAATCTTCAGTTGGGTATGCACCCCCGGCTAATACGTTGGTGAATATCAAGCAACGGGAAAATGAAACGCTAATGGAGTATTTTAAGCGCTTCAATGCTGAGGTACCTAAGTTGAGGAAAACAACTGATGAGACCTACAAAAACATCTTGTTAGCTAGGGCAAGGCCAGGTACGAAATTCTGGAAGGAGCTCCAACGTGAAGAGCCAAGGACCCTGAACGACTTCTACAACAGGGCTGAGTCTCATAAGGTGGTGGAGGAATCACTGGCTAATCTTTAGAGGGATACTGGGGGTTCTAGAGGCTGGAACAAGAATAAAAGGAATATGTCCAACCTCCTAAGGGATAAAGGATATAATAAGCGACCTACATTTGGTGGAGGTTCAACAAGGGATGCTCCTTGCGATAGTAAGACTACTCCAATCACTGTGAATACCACATCTACCAGGAGGGGATTGGGGTATGTGTATCCTCAACCAAGAGAGCCATCCAGATATTCAGAGTACACTCCCTTGAAGGCATCACTTGACCATATTTTTGAAGTAGGAGACAAGGCTGGTATGTTCAGGAAGCCACCCAAAAGTGGACCTCCTGGTAAGAGAGACGAAGGGAGTTACTGAGCTTTCCATGATGCGAATGGGCATGAGACAGCAGACTGTCGCCACCTGAAGGATCATATTGAGGAACTTATCCGTAGGGGTTACCTGACCGAGTTTGTGGCTCAGGAAGCCAAGAAGTATAAGGATGATAAGGCGAAGAAGGAAGTTGAGAAGCCTATACTTGAACGTACCACCAGGGCGAGGAGTATCAATACTATAATTTGAGGTCCTTATTATGGGGGCTTTTCAAGGAACTCGATGAAGAATTACGCTAGGGAGGCGCGAAGGAGGCCCCTCACCAACGTTTATAATGTGAATGAAAGACCTTATAAATACTTTCGAGGTGAAACAACTGACATAACCTTCACTGAAGCATATGCAAAGCATGTGCATCATCCGTCATAACGATCCGTTGGTAGTAACTGTCACAATTGGAGTTTTGAACGTTCATAGGGTACTAGTGGACAACGGAAGCTCCTACAACATATTATCTTATGACACTTACCAAAAGATGGGCCTTCTGGACAAAAAAATGTCTCATTCGTACAATGAGTTGTACGGGTTTACTGGTGGACCATTCGCCATTGTAGGAAGGGTGAAACTCCCTGTTACATTAGGAGTCCAACCTTTGTCAGCCACTCAGGTAGAAGAATTTGTGGTGGTTAATAAAGATATCTCTTATAACGCTATCATTGGACGACCCTTGCTGAAGGAAATGAGGGTGATAACCTCCATCTACCACCTTGTAATGAAGTAGTTCCCTACTACAAATGGGATTGGTTGCCTCCAGGGGTGTTAGGGCGACTCCAGAGAATGTTATGTCAGGGCGATACGCATTGCTGAGCAAAAGTACAAACATGTGTTGCTGGCCGATGGAGGTCCCCCAATGGAGAGCTGCTACAAGTATATTGGTACCTCGAAAGAGGGAGATTAATGACAAGTGGGACAAAAAAGTACAAGGTCAACGTGCAATATTATCATGATTGTACAGCATCCAGGAGAAGCTCCGTACACAGATGTTGCTCTTTCTTCGGGGGTAGATACCCACCAAAAGGTTCTTATGCTGGAAGCACCCCCACCGAAAATTCTCAAGGAAACAGGTCTTTTTGTGGATGGAATATGTTAAAGAGGTGAGTGAAAGAGATTTTGAAGGTTTTGATGAGGAAGCTGAACTTCCAGTCATATCAGATAAGAAGGTCAGGGTGGAGATTGATCTAGACCCCCGCATGCCGGAGATGAAGGGGACAACAGGAGCCGCGAGGACACCTTTTCTATATTAGTATATGCAGCTGACCCGTCAAATGAGCTAAAAATTGGATAGCAATTGGAGGCTGGGGTGAAGAAGGCTTTAGCCACGTTCCTAAAGGCAAAGCTGGACGTTTTTGCATGCAGTCACTCAGACATGGTTGGCATAGAACCAAACGTTATGTGTCACCATCTCAACGTAGACCCTGAAAAGAAAGCAGTTAGGCAGAAGAGAAGAGCAATCAGCGGGGAGAGAGCTACGACAATAAAGGAGGAAGTCGATAGGCTCTTGAAGGCTGGATTGGTAAGGGAATCTTTTTATTCCATGTGGTTGGAAAACTCGGTCTTGGTGAAAAATCCCAATGGGAAGTGGCGTACTTGTGTAGATTTTACCGATCTTAATAAGGCATGTCCGAAGGACAGTTTCCCTTTGCCTCAGATAGACTAGTTGGTGGATGCCACAGCTGAGCATGCTCTGCTTAGCTTCATGGACGCGTATCTCGGGTATAACCAAATCCCAATGTACAAGCTTGATCAGGACCACACCTCCTTCATCACGGATAGGGGTTTATATTGTTATATCGGGATGCCTGATTAGTGCATAATTTTACATATTTTAATGCCTATTTTATTGCTCGTTTTCGTATTTTTATTAGTTAATTTATTGAATTTACTTTGTTTGGTAGAAAAATAAAAGAAATAATAAAAGGGGGAGAAATGCAAGTAAGGGCAAAAGAGGGAAGCACCAAAAAGAATAAAAAGGAAAAGGGAAAACAGAAAAAAGAAAAAGAAAAAGGAAGCTTCTTGGAAAAGGCTTGGATGGTATCAATGACCAAGATCTTAACAATATATATACCAAGTGGATGGCTATGATTAACCCAAGACCACCCCTAAACCCTAATTCCCATATAAAAATACCCCTCTTTCTCCCATTGTAAACAAAGAATTAGTTTTACCCTAGTTAGTGTAGTCTCTTTCTTCATCTTCTTTATTTTTCTAGATCTAGTTTTCAATTTCAATGTAGTACCTCTTAAATCTTGTAAACACCTCTATATTATTAATAAAAGTTTTGCCTTTTTATTCTATTTCTCTTGTTTTTACTTTCAAGTTCTTAGATCTACTTTAATCTCTTGGCATATGAACTTTCATAAATTCAAAAGGAGGATCCATAGTATTCATACTACCCCTTATTGGTGGAAGGATGCCTTGTTTTTACTTTGTTGCCTTGTTATTGATTTTCCTTTAGTTAGTTTTAGTGGTAGATTTAATTTTTGAGAATTTTAGTTTAATGGGTTTGGTAGAGTAGTTTATTTTGATGTTGGGTGTGTGAGTTAGTGTATATTTAAATTTTATGTAAGTGGGTGTGTGTGTTTGGTCTTTAATTTTCTAGATCTAGTGTTTGTGTTTAATTTAGTTGTTATTTTGATTTTTATGTTCTTGATATGTTAGTGGGTTTGTTAGTTTTATTTTGATGCTTTCAAGTTAGTAGTGGTAAGTTAAATTTTTAGATCTAGTTGTGTTTAACGATTTGGTGTCGCTTTGATTTTTCCGTTGTGTTCTTGTCGTTTTCCGGCCAAATTCCATCATCAAGTCATTGATGTTGGGGTTTGGTTGGTTATTTTATAAGTATAGATTATTTTTCTGCAAAAATTCTTTACTTGTTTAATTTACTGCAATATTTTATTGTTAAAATTTTAGTTAAGTTATTTTTCTTATGTTCTTTATTTTCCGGCAATAATCTGTGTTATATCCCCTGTTTTCTCTGTTTGTTTCTGCTTGGAATTAATTTTAAATTCTCCTGCCTTTATATCTCCTTCTACTTTTTCTTTAATCACCCTTCTTCACAAAGCCACCACCGCTGTTAACTTCCTGCAAACCCAGTTCAGCTCCCCCTTTATCTCCCTTCACCTCTCAATTCCAATCACCACAGCCTCTACCACTTTCAATCACACTGCAATCCCTCCTTCTGCCACCGCAACACACTCCACCTTTGCCTTCATCCTCCTAAACCCGGCCACCACCAATTCCTTACATCACCTCCGTTTACACCATCCCAATCGCCACCCAACAGCCTGTTCATCCACGTTTCTGCTCCAATTGCAGCTTGCATTCCATTTCACAAACCCATCAACGCCTCCAGCCCGTTCCTACTTCAAACAGCCTCAATCGACTGAACCACTAGACTCCAACCTTGACACCGTCGCAGCCTGATACACCTGAAGCTGTATCCTCTGTTCTTCCTCACCTGTTCTCCTGTTCAACCCACCGTCAATTACAATCCGCGAGTCAGCAGTTTACCGAGTCGACTCACTAGAGTCATAACCCTGTATTGCCGAGTTAGCAGCCTGGTCTACCGTGTAGCAACCGAGTCCTTTTGCACGAAGTCAGCAGAACTGAGTCCGAGTTCTTTGCAGCCGTTTTTAGATAACTTAATTTAGTTTATAAGATTTTTGGTTTAGTTTGGTTGTTTAATAATTTGTAGTTTTTGTTGAGTTTGTATTTAGTAAACATAATAATCGATTGGTTGTGAATTGTTGTGTTGATTGGCTGGTATGTGTACAAATGGGTCATGCCCAATTTTTGCTAGAATTTTGTAAATAAATAAAATAATCTAGTTAAGTAATTAGAATAATTTCTAAAGTGAAAGTTAATTAGTTTAAATTAGTTTTAGATTTTCTTTTGCTTTTGTAACTATCTTTTTAATTAGAAAATAATTTTTAGGAAAATCATCTTTTAGATTTTAAATTTTAATTAGTTCGATTAATAAATAAATTAAGGAAACTTGCGAAAAATTACATAGTTTCTGTGGACGAACTTTAAAAATATTAAAACGAGATCGTGCGCTTATGATTAATTTTAAATACCCTTTTTAGCCACATCAATGCCCTTCAATTTGCTCAACGCAGGGGCGACCTATCGAAGGTTGGTTAACCGGATGTTGAAAGATCACATAGGAAAAACGATGGAAGTTTATGTAAATGATATGCTGGTGAAGTCCAGGGCTGCTACTGACACACCTTGCAGAAATGTTTGACATGCTAAGGAGGTTCTGCATGAAGCTGAATGCTCAGAAGTGTGTATTCGATGTAGAGTTGGGGAAGTTCTTGGGGTTTATACTAAATCATCGAGGAATTGAGGCCAATCCGGCAAAGATTAAAGCTCTGGTTGAGATGCGTTCTTCCCGTAATATAAAAGAGGTCCAATGCCTCACTGGAAGGGTAGCCGCCCTCAACAGGTTCATATCAAAGTCTTCAGACCGGTGTAAGGAATTTTTTGTGGCTATTAAGAAAGGAAAGAACTTCGAATGGACAACAAAATGTGAAGCTGCCTTTCAGAAGTTGAAGCACCAGTTAGGGAACCCTCCACTGTTATCCAAGCCAGTTGAAAGGGAGGCCCTCATCCTCTATTTGGCAGTCTCAGAATATTCCATTAGTGCGGTTCTCGTAAAGGAGGAAGGGCAGGTTGAATTCCCAGTTTATTACGTCAGTAAGAGGCTATTGGATGCAGAGACTCGGTATGCAAACATGGAAAAGTTGGCATATGCCTTGATATTAGCTGCTAGGAAGCTCAGGCCATATTTTCAAGCCCATAAGGTGGAGGTAGGCACGTCGTACCCCTTAAGGCAGGTGTTGCATAATCCAGAAGCGTCGGGAAGGTTAATGAAATGGGACATTGAATTGGGTCAATTTGATGTCGAATACAAGCCAAAATATGCAATCAAAGGCCAAGCTCTGGCAGATTTCTTATTAGAGTTTTCCTGAAACATTCCATGTGGAAGGAGACGAGTGCTCAGCGATACCTCCCCCTGAAAAGGTCATTGAGGAAAACTGATCTCCATGGTCGACTTTGTATGTCAATGGGGCCGTTAATGGAAAGGGAGTAGGGGCAGGTGTGGTCCTTATTAGTCCAGATGGACACCACTTACAATTGTGCAGAGTATGAAGCTCTAATTGCGGGGCTTAAGCTGGCTTTAGAAATGAAGGTAAAAAACCTTAATGTCTTTAGTGATTTAATGCTTGTTGTATGGCATATTCGTGGAGGGTTTCAAGCACGAGGTCCGCGGACAGACCTGTACATGAGGTTCTCATATAAGTTGATGAATAAGTTCAAAGAAGTGCACCTAGAACAAATCCCAAGGTCGAAAAATGCCAATGTAGATGCCTTCGACAAGTCGGGGTCATAAAAGGAGGCTACACTGTTGGGAGTTATTCCCCTGGAGGTGCAACGACAGCCAAGCATCCCCAAGCTTGAGGTTGCTGCTATCGAGGCTTCAACTGAAGTCTCATGAATTACCCCCATTACTGATTATATATCTAAAGGAATTCTCCCCGAGGACAAGGAAGAAGCTAGGATGCTCAAATATAAGGAAGCAAGGTACGTGATGTATGATGGCATCTTGTATAAAAGGGGCTTTAACAAACCTTTGTTGAGATGCATCTCGGGTAAGCAGTGCGAGTACATCATGGGTGAAGTCTATGAGGGGATATGCGGAAATCATTCTAGGGGCACATCTTTGACTCATAAAATACTCCGTCAAGGTTACTACTGGCCTAGGTTACAGAAGGAGTGTCACACCTACACCAGGGCTTGTGATCATTGTCAGAGGTTTGCCAATTTCAACAATAGCCCAGCTGTGCCGCTTAAACCTCTTACTAGCCCCTGGCCGTTCACTGTGTAGGGGATTGACTTGATTGGGGAACTTCCTAAGGGAAGAGGTAGAGTTAAGTATGCAGTAGTCGTTGTGGATTACTTCACTAAATGGGCAGAAGCTGAACCCCTGGCTATTATTACCGTAGGGAAGCTAAAGGAATTTGTTTTAAGGGCTATAATTTGCAGATATGGTGTGCCTTACAAGCTGATCTATGATAATGGGAAACAATTTGATAGCAAAGAGATGAGAAAGTTGTGTGAGGACCTCCACATTCAAAAAGGTTTTTCAGCAGTGTGTCGCCCCCAAAGCAACGGGCAAATAGAGGCTGTTAATAAAATTATAATGCACACGCTGAAACCAAGCTGGAGGAGAGTAAGGGAAGCTGGCCTGAGGAGCTACCTAGGGTGTAATGGTCCTACAATACTACCTCGCGGACAACCACTGGTGAATCCCCGTTTACCTTAACGTACGAGTGTGAGGTGACGGTGCCTGTGGAGATTAGGGTAGGATCTTTCAGGAGGGATAATTATGAACCTGATAATAATGAGCTTAATCATCGGTTGTAACTGGACTTGGTAGAGGAGGTTCGTGCAAATTCGCAGCTGAAGCTAGCTGCATACCAGCAAAGGACTATGGAATATTTTGATAGAAAGGTCCGTGCTCGACCCTTAAGAGTTGGGGATTTAGTATTGATGAGGATGATGCCAAACATGAGGACTCCTGAACATGGTGTCTTTGGCGCAAACTGGGAAGGGCCATGCATCATCAAGACAATTCTCTGGGAAGGAACGTACCATGTTACTGATATGGATGGGAAGCTAATCCCCAGGGCTTGGAATGCTGAGCATCTTAAAAGGTATTATCAGTAAACTCTTTTAGTAATATTGCAGTAGACCTCTTTCAGGTGTAGGAAAATAAAGGCGGCTTATTAGTTATGGTTGCAATGGTAGGTTCAGGATTGAATACGCAGCTAGTTATTCTCATAGACTTGGGTGGTAGTGCATGTGCACCTCACCGATAGGATTTTTGCAATTTTATTGAATAAAAGAAAATGAAGTTTATTTCACATGATTGGATTATGCTTAATTCTGTTTGAATATGGATTGAATGTTTGGATTTGTAAGCATAAGATGTACTGCTTTAGTTCTTCACCTTAAGCTCTTAAGGGTAAAGAACTAGGGGGTAGTAGGTATATAGTGCTAACACTATTTGTTGGCTTCTTGAAAATTGGAAAATTTTAATGAACATATTTATGTTGATGTAACTTATGGACATGTAGATTGTAATGGATGAAAGGTGAATATGAATCTGCATACCTTTCGATAAAAAATCTGGAACTACGTATGGGCACACGTACCTGGAAATGGTTCTTATGTATGGTAGATGCATAATATATGAAATTGATGTATATCTAAAAATGAATATAATACTTGGATAATATAGGATCTATGCAAAGGATTGTGTACCTGGATATGGAATGGCATATGAATTATATGCAAGGCGTACGTGGGAACGTACGTCGTGGTTGGTACAGTGTATGGATGGTACACCAAGTATGTATCGATTATACATAGTTTTGGGATGGATCTTAATAATTAAACCACATGAAGCCTTTTAGGTGGTGAGGTTCTCAATTCGTCCACATAAATCCCTTTGGGTTGTGAGACTTACACTTATGCAAGAACATAATCATATGAATATACTTACGGAGTCTGTATAGGAATACAACTCTTGGCAAAGGTGCTTACTGGAGTCGGAACCTCGGTCGGTAAGGTTCGCATGGGTATGTGAACCCCCTTGGCTAGGGTGGTACGGGAGTATTGATGCCTTTTTCATATGTACATGTCGACCTCAGGGAAGCTGAACGAGTGTAACTTCTGTGAAGTCTTGCATAAGTACATTACATGGTAGGATTGGATTTGTATGGAGTGCAAGGACCTTGCACAAAAAGGAATGGCGAATTTACGACAATGTAAATTCAGGTTCGAGTACGAACCTTGGGAATTGGTGGGCATAGGATTAAAAGGACAGTTAACGGGAGTAGAAGTAACTTTATCACTTGTACATTTTATGTGTCCTTAGTAAAGTATAATTCTTATATAGCTCAGTTATGCCATGTTTAGTTTAGGATCACTTCCAAAACTTGTTTACATTAAAAAAAAGGTCATTGGATAAGATAAATAACCTATCTTAGTAATGGTGAGTAAGCTAACTTAGGTTTTGGGTTACCTAAATATAATGTTGTGGCTTTTAATGGAGGTACGAGCACATGCTAGTAGCTTAAATGGGAGTGTGGCACGTGTATCGTTACCAATTTAAAGTCAGTATTATAGAATTTGTCAGGCAGTAAATCTATCACATTTTTAAGGTAAAAGTAAAATATATTCTAGGTGCCACTTAAAAGTTTGGGGGAAGGATCTGACATATAGATGTGCTATATTGAGAAGCTTGGAGTCCCAAGCTTTCTTTGGTTTAAGTGTAAACTAGGTATTGGTATGCTGCACCTAGGGCATTATAAATTAGTTATATTCTAAGTAAAGTTGTGAATCAGTACCTGGGGTACTAACAGTCAGATGAGGTATGCATAATGTCTACTCATGGAATTGGGAGCGAAAAAAGTATGAAGCAAGATACGATAATAAAATTAAGGTATCGGAAATAAAGTCATGATTACATCTTGTGAGGCATTCTGAGGTGCCCACACCCTCATCCAAAAGTATGTTAAAAGTCTTGGTGCAAGCACCAACAAGTTTTTAATTTTGAGAGAAATGTTTGAACGGTCAAAGAGAGTCATGGAGTAGGAGTCTTTGTGGTAACCTCGACGTCGGCAGGAGCAAGAAGGGGGTTTGCAGCTTGTGGTCCCTCGTTCAGCACTTCAGCACCAACGTATGTGGTGGGAACCTCCACGTCAGTGATCAGCTTCCTTGGTTCCGCAGTAGCGGGGGGCACTTCTAGGCTTTCTTCTTTTTGATCTCCTCAGCTATTTTTGCTGCGTCTTCATCAAGTTTCGACCAATGAAGATCAGGGAACACTTTAATGGTGGACTTCATAAAGTCCTTCACCCCATTGTTCCATCCAGCCTTATATTTTGTCTTCTTGGCTTCAGAAAAAACTGCTTTATTCTTGTCAATGGTAGTCTGGAGGGTGCTAATCTTCAGCTCCAACTCACGGACTTTTCTAGCATGAGTGGCAGTTTCCTCTTCTTTCTCTGCGCCCATCATGTAAATGGTTTGAGTTAGTTGGTCTCTTTTCTTTGAAAGTTTCGATTCGAAGGCCCTTACCTTGCGTAGCATCTCACGTGCTCTCTTCATGTCGTCATCACGTGCCTTCAAGGTATTCTTCAGCTAGCGTACCTCTTCAATAAGCCTTTGGTCACCTCGTGCAACTTCAATAATCTGCTCGTCGTGTTTAAGATAAAGAAACAAGCTCTGAGCGTTGGCTAGGGTGACCATGGGAGCAGCCTTAACCATCTTGACTTGTCCCACTAAGATATGGTTTCTTCAGAGATTTGATTTTTTATCATGTCAGTAAATAGTTGCAGCTTCTCACTTGAACCTGCCCCTCTAATGTCGGACCACCTTTTGGCTTCTTGTTGGATCATGAAGCATGAGTTTTAATTGAGTCAGGGGCAGCCATGGGGAGCTTCCGCTTGGAAGAGTTACCAGACTTCTCTTGTATTGAGGATGAGGGGAATACATTTGAGATAGGAGTTGCTTGAATAGGGAGGTTGTCTTATTCATCTGAACAGATGTCTTCATACTTGAGTGTCTGTTTAATGCCAGTCGGTGCACCTGAGGCCATTTCTGCAAAATAAAGATGATGTGATAAGCTGGGTTAATGTTGAAAATAAATGTAACGAACAAGAGGAGAATAATCTAGATGCAGTATGAAATGAAGATAAAGAAAAATGCACAGTTGAACCTAGCATAAGAGAGTTTATAGGTTCGTTATTTGAACCTCCCCCGGGGAAAAACCCGCATTCTTTCAAGTTTTCTTGGGTTAATAAGCTAGCTCCATCCCCTAGCTTGGTTAATAATTTCAATGCTTGCTTGGCCCGTGTTAAGGCCTGGACTTGCAGTGGGGTCGTTACTGGCATATCTACATTATAAGGAAGGTTAGAATTCTTGAAATTAAAGTATTAGAGGAGTCCTTATATGTGTCAAGGTTGGATTTTTATTAAACACTTACTGAGAGAGGTGTTAAAGTCTTTTCTATACTCCGGGCACTCATAACAATATAGAAATGTTGCTGCCATCCAAACATGCCCTTCTTATTTCCTGTTATGCATTTGCTGTCATGGGTGTTCCAGGCTGCTAGGTAGAAGCTTCCTGAGTTTTTGTCGGTTTGCTTTAGTTGGTAAAAATAACCTAACTCTTCGGCACTCAGTTTAGCGTTGAGTTCTTTGTGATACAAGATGTACATACAAATGGCCAGGCGGTATGAGTTGGGAGTTAGCTGAAAAGGAGCAAGGTTGTAACGTTTCAGGATTCTAAAGATGAAAGGATGTAAGGGCATTGACAACCCCATTTTAAAATGTTGAGCGGACAGGAAGACTGAGGGGATAACATGTTCATGACCGAAATTGTCAAGTCGGTGACATCTTTCTCCCCGGGCTAGAACTACTAAATGGCACTCAGGGTTGCAAAAAGATAATAAGTTGGCTAGTTTAACAGCATTCATAGAGGTGTTCATGTCATCACATGACAGGGGAGCTTCAGGGGACGTTGAGGAGTCCGTCTTGTCCTCGTTTTCAGTAGCTTCAGTACTAGGTTCGTTCACAGGGTTGCTAGAAGTGGTCATTGAAGTAAACGGATTAATGGTGTCTAAGGGGAGGTCATCAGGGGAAGCTTCGTATGGGACTTTTGTTTCCGGGTCTTCTTTCGATGTGGTCTAGTTTAAGGTGGTAGCTATGGAATCTTTTTTTCTATGGTTGGCTGAGGTATTTCGAGCCATGATAAGGGCGTGCTCCGGGTTTATTACTCTCACCTTCGAGCGGGTTCTGGTGCTAACGGTAGGGAATAGAGCAGGGGAAGTGGAGCTGATGTCGGATAGGTTCACCGCCAGGGGGTTTCCCTCTGTGGTAGACTGGTAGGAGCTGACAGTCAGTGAACCACTTGACATCTGCAAAAATTTGAAGTGGAGGTGAGTAGACTGTACACTGATCCTTATGAGAAAGGAAAGATGGAGAGGTACGTGTGCATGGAGGAACCTGGGGTGAGGTTTTTAAAAAAGGGAATTAGATTCACAGGGCCCGGCTCTGGGTTGGCTAAGGCAGGGGGTGTGGGCAACAATTCGTCAAACAGGTAAGAACAACTCCAACCACAACAATCCTTACCTATATTTGTCCTAGATGTACAAATTATAGGGGTTTAGTTTTAAAAATCACACTCCAATTACACACCCTATCCCCAATAATTTTTAGGGGAGAGAAAATCAAACCCCTATTTTAAGGGAAAGAAAAGCAAGCCCCTATAATGCCACATCATCGTCGGTTCCCTATAATACAATATATATATATAA
>PHNY01131330.1:20056-30365 GCA_003724115.2 Anethum foeniculum
TTAAGTTAATATGAAATTCATCGGATTGTGCAACATTTATAAAATCTATTACTTGTCATTTATGGAGGTTTGACATTGTGTTGGTTGCAACTTAGCTTTTAATACCCTGAATAATGTTTTCAATTATACATTGTTTGATGATCACCTTGTTGATACTTTGAATAGGTTTAAGTTCGATGACACTTTTGGCACTATTTTTAGGTGCCCTTTTTGCTAAATCTTTTTGAGTGAACGGAAACTTTTATATTTTTCCATCAATATTACACACACCATCTTTATTTTACCTAGGCCTCGCAATTGCGATCATAAACATGGCTTTGGTTATGAACCTCTTAGACTTATATGTTATATGTGGTCCTTGTTCAAATGGGAGTAGATAATATTTTTATGAATGCATAATTATGTGAAGTTATTTCTTATCATTGTGTACCACATTAAACATTTTCATATAAGTTAGATTTGTATGGAATGTCAAATTTTCAATATGATTTAAATAAAGTTTACACAAACTATCATATTCGAAGGTGTTTAAAAAGCGTTTAAAGCATTTGAGTGAGATCAAAGTTTTACCTTTTGAACAAGTCTATGCACTATTGATTTACATGCTCGTAACTGACATGCAAGTTTTCTAATGTTGGTTCAAAGATTAAAGGGTATTGATCTTACCTTGTCTATATCAAATTTTGTGTTTCCTCCTGACATTAGGTAGATTGCTTTTTTTGATTAATTTTAACACTACTTTTTATATTTGTAAACTCTTAATCTTTGGCAAGTTGATTAATTAACCCACATTTAGGTTTATTGTTGCTGAAATTAATTAAGAGAATAAATGAGCAATTTTCCTTTTTTTTGAATTTGTCAATCTTTTGCATTTGTTTGTTTCATGGTATTAAGTATACCATGAAATATTTAAAGCCTAGAGTCTAAAACCTAATTTAAGCGTGGGCCCTACCCTAACTCAATTATTTAATATTTTAGGGTTCAAGAATTCCTTATTTGGATTTTTGAAATATTTAGAAGAAATAAATAAAAGACACAAAGATTTAGGAAAAGAGATATAGACGAGGTTGTAGGCTATTACTATTGTTGGTGGGATTGCAAAGCTGTATGAACATGAAAACATGATAACTCAACACTAGAATAGGACAGGTAAATAATACTACGTCTACACAAAATTTCAGAAGAAATGAAGATAAGGCAAATACAAAGAATCAAAACATTAGAAGAAGTTTTGAAGTCTACTACAAGTCATTGAAAGAAGTTCATTAACATGTTCATGCCTCAGTGAAGAATAAGGTTTAAAGACTTTCAGGGTTTCATAAGTGTTGAAGATTCTGTTTAAAGTGCCACCAGAAGATTTCAGTGTATTAGCATTGATTGAAGATAGTCAGTGTTTGAAGCATAGGAATCTGAAGAATTGAATACAGGGAAGAGACAAAGGGTAAAGAAGACAGCTGCAGTCTTGAAGTTATACTCACTGAAAGGAGTTCATTTAAATGTTCAAGTGTTAGTGAAGAACATAGAATGAAGTATTCAAGATTGTAGTAACAATGAATATGTTGTTTGAGTACCAGAAAAGATTCCAATGAAAGTACATTTGTTTATTGATAGTCAGTGTTCGAAGCAATAAAATTACAGAAGTCATAACAACTCAATAGTGGATTGTAAAGTTCATAATACGAAGACCTGAGAGCAGAACTAGTCGTCTGTGAACCAGACCAATTGCACAAGGCGTAAGTGATCTGTGAATGGAAATCCAAGTATTATCTTTTGAAGAATTGTTGAGTGGAATTCGTATTCGTCAAGAATGTTTAAAGTTCAAATACGTAATTCTGAAGATTGGAAGTCAGACTGAGTACAGCTCAAAGAATTCAGAAAAGATCATGAAAATACTCTAAGTACTTTACACTAGAGAACTTGTTGACAGTTAGCTTCTCACAAGAGTGAACTTGTCGATAGTTAGCACCTTGTATCCTATGGAATCTAAGTCAAAATCCATACTAGGATGCATTGTCGACAGTTGGATGAAACAAGCAATAGATGGTCGACAGTTGAGTACTTCTTCACAAAAACTAAGTCAAATACATAGGGGGAAGTATTTTATCGACAGTTGACATTAGATCTTAACAAATTCTAAGGCAAAATCTCACAAGGCAAGATCTTGTCGACAGTTAGGTTGATCATGGAATGCTTTGTCTACAGTTAAGCTGATCATGGAATGCTTTGTCGACAGTTAGGGTGTTCGAAGATTTTTCAAGTTCAAGCAATATAAGGAAAGACTTAGTCGACAGTTGTGACTAATTTTATTGAAATCAAGAAGCACAAATTAATTAAGTGGAGATAATTATGCCACGTGATTAGTTTGTGAAAAGTCTACACAAAAAGCAGCAGAGCCACAACAATTCAGTTGGCAATCAATTGAAAAGTGTTATGTTCATCTTCTCTCCCACGGGAGCTGATGAAACAAGAAACAAAGAGATACAAAGGAGTTCAATCAAATTGTATATCCATTAAACTTCTCACCGGAGAAATGTTATAATGCCCAGTTTAATTCTTGTATATTCTTAAGGGGTATTATAATCGTTATCCGGTAATTAAATCCTTAGGCAAACAAAAGCTAGATCATTGTATAGGATTTAATTTGTTAATCTTTGCAGAAGCAAGAACATTGTTGTTCTTGGATTGTAGCCGGTAAATTTATTTACCGGAGTGTACCAACCCTTCACGGATTTATATATTGAATATATATTTCCGAGAATATCTTGTGTTCTTTATTTTTATGCCCTAAACACTATTCACCTCAAGAATACGGAACCACTAACCAAACATTAAATTGAATATCCGAAAAAGATTCATAATAATGAGTTACACAGCAAATCCAATCATCAAACTGTAATACATTCCGAAAGAATTTTTTTAATTTAATGAGTATCGTATTCAACCCCCCTTCTACGATACTTCGGGACCTAACAACTATTTATTGGACACGTATTTTCACTATGTGACTATCATAGATTAATTTCTAGTACACCGTACTTAGTGAGGATATGCAAGTGATTCATGGTATGGATTGATATTCATTACTCAAATAAGTGTCATGTCCCTTTACTTTTACTGTTTACGTATATTGGGCCATCATCCTTTATGAATATATATTTATAGAGTTAAGTTCTATGGAGACCATTTTTTTATTGGAGACCTGGAGACCACAAATAAAATTTTGCATAAAAACATTGCAAAACGTGTTATTTGGTGCATAATGTTCTATAATAATTATTATTTTATTAAAATTCTTAAGCATTTTATATATTCTGCAAGTATAACATTGCAAAACATGTCACTCTACAAAAACATGTTTACTTTGCAGAACCTATGTTCATATTGTGTATGTTCATATTGCAGAATATATATATTCTGCTTATCAAACATAAATTATTTTCAACATTTTCAATGAAATAGTGATATTTATAGAATTTACCACGCATAATAATAAGTTTTGTACTATTTTGATTGCAGAACATATGTGGTCTCCAAGATCTCTAAAGAAATACTGATCTCCATAAAACTTAAATCGTATTATAATGTATTTTCCGCCTTCACATTATATATTAAATTCTAACAAAAATGTTAAAAAGGGGTCCTAGCTAGTAGTCTTATATGGTTTTGACACTTTTGAATTATGCCAATTTTGATAAATTAATAGAAACATTATAAAATTACTTTTCAAATTAATACAAAATTTTTATTTGAAAACTTATATTATAAATTACATATATATATTTTATTAAATAGCTGCAATACCTATCCGTTTTTAGCCTTTCATATTAATGTTATTTTTGAATTTTGTATCTTAGTTTTTACATGTAGGATGGTAACTGCATTAAAGAAAATGTAAAATTGATAAATTATAGAAACATTATAATATTACTTTTCAAATTAATATAAAAATTTTATTTGAGATACTTATATTAGAAATTACATGTCTATATTTAATTAAATGGCTGGAATACAGAATCTATCCATTTTTGTCCTTTCAAATTAACGTTATTTTTGAATTTCATATCTTATTGTAACATGTAGGATGGCAAGTGCATTAAAGAAAAAGTAAAATGTATGGGTCAAACTAACCAATTTTATATTTTAATAAATGAATTTAAAAAGGATAAGCAACAAAACATCCAATAATGAAGTGTAATCTTTAAACTAAATATTTGTCAACTAACTAACAATCATCCAAGAATATATTGTTTTTAATGGTATTATTTTGTTCTCAAGACCTTGCATACTTTTGGTTAGTGACGGAATTATGAATTTTTTTTGTCATAAAAAATAAATGGTGCAACCTATATATCTTCAACCGACTAAGCTAGACGTACACTTGTGTACCTTTTTATAAGAGTAATTATTGAGTTAGATGATTATTTCTTTACATTACAATAAGTAGCTCGACCTATATTTAATTTATTATTTATTTTAATACTTATATAAAATAAAATGATTCGAAGTTTGGCTAATTAGCACATTTCGATATAGTAAGTTCACAGTAGTGTAGAACATCAATATTATAATTATTTTTCAATTTATACAATTTTTTATACCAAATTTATTGTTCATTAAAACAAAAGTATAATTTATATATTTATTATATTATAATCAAATAGTCATGTTGATCCCAACGGGAGTGAAAGATCAACGGGCAGGGCGACTTAAAAATAACTCGGTTCTTTTTTTAGTCATCTATATGAGGATATAATAAAAAAATAGATTTAAAACAAAAAAAAATTAAAGGAGTTAATTATTTTCTTTATGTTTTTTCTTTACCAACACATATGTAAATTTTATCATGATCTTGTAATAAGAGCAAACGATCATTCTCTATCAACCCATAATTTGTGTAAAAAATATGAACAAAAAATAGTATTTATGAATCTATAATTCAAGAATGAGCCTATACCAGCATAAAATATGTGACGTCGAGTATGCCGTCAGTTGCGCGGGGGAATGAGTCATTACTACTGATAGTGTAACGTGATGGGAACATAAAAAAGAATAAATCTCTTGAAATGATGCGCATAACGAACAATCGCCTAATACATAACAATAACATATAATTGTTACACAAACGGTTACTCATATTAGCAATTCCCCCGTTTAATTTCTATATTATGTTCGAAACTTCGTATTTTGGTGATCTGAGCACCTCCTTTAGGCATATCAGCTATTGTACCATCATACAGTTCATACCTTGGAGTGTATGGATAAGTAGATTTTTAAGATATTCTTCTCTGCTTGATTGAGATTTGCTTCTAGAGGAATTCAACCCATCTTGCAGATGTAGAGTTAGTGACTTTCAGTAAATTAAGCAGATACTCTAACTCCTGCCAAGATTTGATTAGAATGTTTTCTTCTGATACTCTGAGTCTCTTACCAGATTCTAGGTGTGTTCCCATCAAAGTGATCAAGAACAACAAGAACAGAGATCACTTTCTGAAGATGCTTCAACTGAACTTGTTCACCTAGTTCATCAATGAGAGCTGTTGGGTCTTCGATACTCAGAGCACTTCCTTATATACCCTCTAACCCTTCACACCAAGTCTATCTCTTGTACCAAGTTGCCTTGCTAGCACCTTGTCTCTATACACTTTCTTCCATAACTCATCATTCCTAGCTGGAGGTGCTGACTTGTTCTTCCATGACATCTTTCTCTTTCCAACAGTAGTTAATTATGAGAGATCAATCTTAGATACATCAGCATTTGTGTCTTCTCCATCAGGATTTGTGTCAAAGTTTATGTCGTCAAGATTTGACATATCAGTAGATAAGACTTGTATATCAGCATTTGGTGTTGCATCAACTTGAGCATTGACAGAGGTTGATAGAGGTTGTATATCAGTGTTTATACCTTCAATATGAGCAGTGTCAGTGATTGAGGTTTCCTTCAAAAGAATCGTTCTTCTTTTGCTTTTGCTGACTTGGAAATGAGTTTCTTCTTTAGTTTCTCTCTCATCCTCCTCTGCTTCAACCCAACATGTATCAAGCTTATCAAAAATTGGATCAATATGGACTGTAGCAGATTTGGATGGAGCTTCACCAACTTTTTGCTTCAAATTATCTCTCATGTCTTCCTGAAGAACAGCCTGAGACCTAATCACAGGTCTGTCAGAGTTTGTAGTACTCACCTCCTTGATCAAAATGTCTTTCTCCTTAGGCCTTATGTCCTCTTTTTTTTAGGAGAATTGGAAATGGCCTTTGCAGCATTAGTGTTTGATTTTGACTTCAAGAGAGCAAAATTTGCTTCCATCTGCTTTATCTATTCAAGGTCCATTCCAAGGAAATCCTTTTCAAAGAGCTTCCTTGCTAATGCATCATCAATTCTTGAATCTTTGGATCTTTATAGTATAACACTAGTACAAAATTGAGTTTTTATGCTGCATATTTTACGTCGTACATAAAAAACTATGACGTAAATAATGCTTTATACATCGGGTTTTTAACAAGGCGACGTATATGAACCTTTTGAAAGTATCTTTTACGTCGGTTAAGTAAAAAGATCGACGTATATGGTTGACATATAAAGCAGCAGTCTTCCCTCTGAATTTCAAAGTCTGCATAAATTGATCTGCCTCAGCACTAGCTTCAACAATCCTGTCATCCTGGACTTCATCAGCATTTGCAACATTCAGAATTTGTTCCTCAACAGTTACCTGAGTAGTGATTATGGTCAGTTTATGGTCTTGGTAATACTCCTTCCTCTTCCTCTTCCTCGTGTTCTACCCCCACCACTTGTCTTGACACTTTGGTTAGTAGTCTTGGAAACACCACTAGAGCCAATATTAGCATCCTTATTACTCCTTGATGATTTGCCGCCCTTATTTCCACCATTAGTAGCATCATCATCATTCATCATCAACATCATCATCATCATCATCATCCTTAGAATCTTTGATGTAAGGGGTGCATTTAGATTTAGCAATAATCTCCCCCTTTTTGTCATCATCTAACAGGATGGATATCAGAAGTTCCATGAAAGTTTGTAGTTCAGTGAGTTTGCCTGACATCTCTTCTTGTTTCTTTTCAATCCTGTCTTGCCTCTTCACTATTGGTCTCACAGCTTTCTTTAACTCCAGATTCTGATTAAGCTTGACTTCATCAAAGCAGTTCTTAGAGAATCAACAGAAGCTAGAGTAGTGGTATATGCTAAGTGCAAAGACTTGATCATCAGAGTAGATGCTTTGAGATGAGTAAGCAACTCAGGAGTCTGTATCTCCTCTTCATTGAAAATGATAGTCTTCTCAGCATGCCTCCATTGATATCTCCATTCATCATTCCTAAACTTGGAAGGCATCTTCTTGTAATGATCATCTTGCTGCTTCCTTTTATCAGCCTCAGGTACATCATCTGAGAAGTAACTGGACCAAAGTCCTCACTAGAGTGAAGTGAGACATTGATTGAGCCAGAAGGTGAATCTTCATCATCGGTACCTACCTGTGCCACTTCCTCTTCAGCATCAGGATTAACCTCATCAAAATTCATAACTAGGGTATGAGAACCCACATCTGATTCCTCTACATCAGCATTTATTGCTTCTTCTTTTACAGCAATATTTGCTTTAGAAAGATTAGCCCCATCTAGTACATCCACTTCCACACCTTCTGGAATGTCTAGCATCCTTATCAAATCATCAGCAACAACCACTGTCTCCTTGGCTAACAGTGCATCTTCCTCTACAGCTATTGTAGCATTAGTACTTGTTGGAGAATGAGGAAGATCAGAGTGTGTTGGACTTGCTGTAGTAGAAATGGAGATTCCCATTAGAGTTTATACATGCAGGAACATTTTCAGCACTTGGTGCTTCAGAGTTTGCTATCTGTGCTTGAACAGTTTTAGCATCAGAGCTTGTTCCTTGATTACTCTAAGCACCTGCATTTAAAAATAAGTAACAACTTAGATCTCTATGTTCTTTTAAAGTGGTCTCACCACTCCTCATTTCTCTCATCTCATGACTTTCAATAGTCAGAGTTTCCTAACTAGAATTGACTAAAATCTCTCTCATTTATACCTCTCCTTTTTCCAGGTCAGGAGCCTGCCTCTCTATAATTCTATTTTTCTCTAGATCTTTTCTCTCAACCTCACAAGAAAGGCTCAGATAATTTTGTCCTACAGAAGTAAGAGGTGGCTGAGAAGACTTTGATGTGGTCACATGAACAGGGGTGCCCACTTTAGGTGGACTATTCATGGTCATACCATAAGTATTTAAGCTAAACATAAAGTCAGATAAAACAATATTAGTAAATGTAAAAGCTAATAAGTTATCAGAGTTTATACCTTGAGTGGAGGTTTGAGGTAGCTCATCCTCAGGCAGTGCTATAAGTGGGGGCACTTCTAGGGCTTTAGTCTCTTGGACTTGTTCCTTGCCTTCCACAGCAACATGCACAACTCCAGAAGTATCAAGCACTAAGGCTATCTTCACTTCTGTTCCAGTGTCTTCTTCAGCATTTGCTGCTGAAGGTTCTTGTGGGACTAGAGATTCAGTTTTGCTGATTCCCTTTGAAAATCAGGTTCTCATGTATTCCCCTTTTCATTTGAAGGTGGATCTTCAGGTACCTTGGACAAGTTAAATCCAACAAATCTCTTCTTAGTCTGAGCTAAGAGACTCTTGGTTTGTAATTTAACCTTTGAAACCTCATGGGTAAGAGTCAGAGATTCTTTGGCAGCAGCAGCAAGAATTACTGAATCCAGAGTTGTATCAGTGTTTAGATCCCTATCAGCATTTAAAGAGATGTTTGCTCCATCTCTTTCAAAAGGAGGTTCTTGTATGATAAGGTCTTCTGTAGCTGTTGTACCCCTTTGAGATACAGGTTCTTGGGTGGTAAATGTTAGTGTTTTGTGCCCCAGAGACAACACTATTATGTTTTTGATATAAGACATTTCGATTATTAATATTAATGTTCTATCGATTATTCATTTCTAATTTATTCAATCTTAATTTACTGCGATATAAATATTAGATTAATAAATGTACTTTGAATATGATATGCATTCTATATATCCAAGTACGTGACTTACAAATGAGATTATGAGAATAGTATCAATATTTCTAGAGATCCCTAGTCGAGTATTATTGTTAAGGGACAATAATAATGTATTAAAGATTGGTGTGTTTGTTGACTGATGATCACATCTCATTGATCATAGGTATAGTGATTCTAAAGTCAAAGACATAAGTACATGTAAGTATATATATAAATACGTGGTGCTGGATAGACCCAATGTGAGATTATACTTGTTTGTTGTGTCATAAGTAATTCTCATAGTGATAATAATGTAATTGTCCTTAGACTTGAAATCATTATATTTCTATATGAGAATTAATATACTTTGATTATATTAAAAGTTACCTTTGACCGGGTAATGATAAAAGTGTATCTCGGGTATATTATAAATCATATGAGAAATATGAATGATCTAGAAAGGATTTAACCCACCTATTTTATGAGTGATATTATTGGCCTCTTGTGTGAGTTAGACTATATGAAATGCGTGGTCGCGCCTAAATGTTGATTTGATATGATAGTTGTGACAACCCAGGTCAAATCCCTAGCCTTTTTCCGAAAACCGGGTCAAATCTCGATCAGAATCCGAAATAAGCAGAAGCCTACTAGCCCAAATGCAGCCAATTTGGGTAAACAACAAGCCCACCATAAGCCCCCAAAAGATTATGATTTGTTGGTGCACATAGTAGTAGTACTTTGCCTTATAAACTGAACAGAAGTCCCAAATCTTATCGATGTAGGACTGGGGTGTTACAAACTCCCCCACCTAAACTCTTGACATCCTCGTCAAGCCCGAACAGACATCCCATAGGTCTGGATCGTTCCTCTCTAGCCATTGTGGGATAATACCGGCTGGCTTCATGTCCCCACCTCCGGACCTCTTGCTATTGTGGGATAATACCACCAGCCTTCATGTCCCCACCTCCGGCAACTTGACGCATCAAGCTTTCGAGAGTCGGCTCTGATACAATATGTGACAACCCAGGTCAAATCCCACTACACCATATATGACCTACCGCAACCCCCTCCTCAGAAATGTTACCCCAATATGTTACCTTAGCTATGCTACTTATGATATAGTATAACAATGTGTTTTTTGTGTTACATTTGCCAAAAACTTGATGTTGCATTAGTTCAACATGCTTGTAAAAGTGTTAGCCTAGAGTATCAAAATAAAAATATAATATATTTTTAAGCTTAAATATTACTTTAAATTAATTTTACAAGAATTTAAGGTGAATTACAAATTGAATAGA